>CM067170.1:149516562-149528066 GCA_034093135.1 Erigeron breviscapus | reverse complement strand
AAAAATCAGATGTATCATGAAAGAACCAAGCACATTGACGTACGGTATCACTTTATTCGCGAAGTAATATCTGGAGGGATTATAATTGTGAAAAAGATCAGCACAGCAGATAATCCGGCAGATATGTTAACTAAGGTAGTTACTACAAACAAGTTCGAACATTGTTTGAACTTGGTTGGCGTTCGCGGAATTCAAAAGTGATGAGCCCTCGAGAGGGGCTGATGGGAAGCAGAGATCGATTGCGGATTGCAAAGGCGTGGAATGTTCGTCAAGGTGGAGATTTGTTGGACGGTGGCATAGCCCACCATATTTGACTCAATTCCAACTTGCATTTGTTGGACGGTGTTCAAACCCACATGGTTAAATCAACTCCAACTTGCATTCACAGTAAAATGGAGGATACATGCATGCATAACAACTAAATATAATTGAAGTTCTAGAAGGCTAGTTGTTATATCAATAGTGCAGCCATGTTGAGAGTTGAATTTTAGATGCAAAATTCAATTTGGGAACATAATGCAGATAGTCGACCTTTGTATCTATAAAAGGAAATGAAGTTAAGCTTCATTGGACATACTGAATAATCCAATCAAAAGAAACTAGAAAGAATAATATTCTTGTAATAGTTTGAGAGTTTGTATAGTATAGAATTGTCTTATAAAATTCTATACTAGTGAGCTTGTGAGGGTAGTGTTTAAATCTAGCGAGTCTAGATTTTGAGTGATACACTGTAACCTCGTTACGCCATATTTGCTAGTAAAATCCTTCTCCGCTTCCGCCCGTGGTTTTTCTCCGAGTTTGGAGTTTTCCACATAAAATCCTTGTGTCTTTATTATTGTGAAATTGTTCTATTTAAATTTCATCAACTCAGCAATCCATTTATTTACTACAAGTTTGTAACTTTATCAGTATGAATACTTGATTACATGGATAATGTATAAAAAGAGAATCCCTAAAAGGAAAACAGATCAAAGGGTCTAAGTTTACCCTTGAAGCGTATTAAACTCAGGCTACTAAACTTAAAGATTAAGAGCTGTTGTGAGGAATTGAAGGCTGCATGGAAAATAAATTAAAGGGCAATGATGATGCAGAATTAAATGATCAGGAAGGCTTGATATCATTTCTAATGATGATCAGCCCATTTTTTACAAAAGAACAAGAGCTGTAAACGACATTAATTTCATTAAACGGTGTTTGAAGGAGATAGAAATGACATTGACACACACAAAATACATAGTTTGAAAACAAACATACTTCCAAGATACATAGTTCCATGTTAGATTAAAAACGATTAGTCGTTATTAGAACAAGCGGACATCTCATTATACTAACAGCGGCTGCAACGCATATGTCCTCTTCTGTAGCCCATATTGTGCTTCTTAGCAGCTATCGGCCTCAATCGTAGCAACTGCAGCAACATCCCAAATATAGCGATTGTAGAATGGGATTTGGAATCCTTAATAGCAGGCATGTTGAAGATAGCATCAGTAAGCCCCCTACCATGGATAGTATTAAGCACCAGGTTGATGAGGCTTTCGATCCTCATTTGGACAGCAGCCTGATATGAGAAGAGAAAATTGTAAAGCAAAATTAAACAATAAACATATTCATAAAGGAGCTGACGATACATAAACATATTCATTAAAAAAAGAGTTAAAATGAAAGGGCTAAAGTTGAAACATCTTTTGTGGGCATGATGTGAAATCAGTCATTGCTTGAGTGAAATCTACCTTGGCAAACCATGTGTACACTGGGATCCCCACTTAACCCCTCCCTATTTTATTTATTATCTGTATAGATAGATAAGATGTGATCATATTTTGCAGCCATTGTCGTGATGAAAATTGGTTGCTGGATGTGTTCATAGGTCAATAAAAGAAGAGAGTCGGCGGGTGATAAAATCAAGTGACTTGAAGGGAATTGCTAGATATAAAGAGCAGAACCGCTCAAGATTATGTGGAAGGTTGGGCAATGATACTTGTCAAGCAATAAAAGAACCTAATAATAAGGATTGGCAGTTAACAAGCTTCAAATCCTATAACTTTCTTGAAAGTCTTTCTCAATGTGACTTTCTTTAAGTTGTTAAATGTTCTTAAGGTATGTTCCTTGATAAAGCATAGTCAAAGTCAGCCCATTACTAAGTAAATGGGCTGGGATTTAGTTTTTAACTATTGTGTTAATGGAAAGCTTTGTTACCTCGTGGCACTTAATAATTTTGGTATAAGGGAAATTTTCAAAAGTAAGTTTGGTCTAAAAATACTAACACCCACTCCTGCTTAGTTTATTGTGTGTGTGTGTGTATATATATAGATATAGATGTGATGAATGATATATAAAAGGTGATGTGGTATATAAAAGAAAAAAAACAAAGGGAAAAAGAGGCGTACATTGAAAAGTAGAACAAGAAGGCGGTCTTCCTAACAGATCTCGGATAAATTGGGAATCGAATTCCATCAACTTGATTGCACAGAGACGCGCCTCATCATGGGTTCTCATGATGTTGAAACGTCCAACACAGTATGTATTAACCAATAAAATGACGTAACTTGGGCTGGTCACGTTTCCAATAAAGCTTATATCTCTGGGATCCAGACTTATATTCCCATTTTTTTTTCAAACCACTCCTCACTAAATACTTACTTGATATTTTCAGCCCTTCATCTAATCTACCCCTACATTATTTCAAAACTCCCTTGTTTTTTTCTTTTTTCTCCCCCTTTGTTTTTTTTTTTTTTTTAGAAAAATAAACTTTACCTGTACAACTACTTATTTTTCATTGATTTATTGTCATTATTGTAGTGTTTCTATACCAACATTATTTGAAAAAGTTACTCAAATTGTTGTATAACCATATGGTATAAACTTTAAATTTTTTCAACCCCACGTTGGCTCAAACACACTCTTGGTAACTAAAATCCAACCGAAATAGACCCAAACCGAAAAATCCATAACCCAATACTTTTAGTTTTCAAAAACCGAATTATGTCGCTTTGGTTTCAGTTTTAGTCAGAAACCGACCCAGACCGAACCCTACTTTAATCCTATTAGACTCATATTACATAATCGATCTACGCTCGTACGTAGATCTAAGACCGCAATTCCACAAAAGATATGCCATCTTTTATGATAGCCCAATTGGTACAATACACAAATCTAAACACTAAACAAATATATTGATGGAAAAAAAAAACTCATTACCATTCTGTTATTCAATCTCGACACACATTAGGGGTGAGTACGGTTCGGTTTGGGTCGGTTTTTGACTAAAATCGAAAACCGAACCGTTATAATTCGGTTTTTGAAAACTAAAACCATTGGGTTTCGGTTTTTTCGGTTTGGGTCTATTTCGGTTCAGTTTTTCGGTTTTATTCGGTTTTTAACCACTTGTGGTTTGGTTCAAATTGAACTTGAAAAGTTTATAAGTTTATACCCTAAGATTACAAGGTTAATAAATATTTCATTCACTTCTACTAAACATATCCTTGGTATGTATGTCTAACCGGAAATTATGGCACTCTAGAAAATTTCATATCAAATAACATTAAGTTTGACATCATGTCAATTATAAATGTCTAAATATATAAAGAAGACAATTATGCATGAAGATTAAGTTGAGTAATTTCTTCTAATTATTATATAGATAAACATAGATAAGTATATTTCTTAGCATATGTAGTGTCATAATAACTATTAAAAAAAAGGGATAATTGGATGGGAACCCCCTGATCCCATGTACCATTTGGTACCCACTAATCCCTCAGTCAGGCTAGTGTCCAGGTGAATCTCAACCACTTAATAATCATCTGATTATCTCAAGTTTGCCTTTAGCAAAACTCGAACCCAGGTCCCCTGAAAGTGACTTGCCCTTAATGAAGTAATTTACATTTTAAACTCTTATTTTAATAATTAATACCTTTAAGCCATTATCTTCTGAAATATCCCACTATCACCTTTACATCAACCTGCACCACTTGACACCGCCACCACCAGTAATACCGTCACTGACACCACTAGACCGTCGTTCCCACCACCGCCGCCGCATTGCGCGGGTATCATGATAGTATATACATATCGGGGAAAGTGAAAGTGAGGTTGTCTCACACCCAACTTGGGTGAATCACCCCTCACATCTTAATTTTTTATACATAAAAAACATGGGACCATCATTTTATTCAGTAACTAGTTTTCAGCCTGTCCGATGGACGGGTAGTTTTAAAATAGTTTATAAGTTTCATCTCAAAATGATTTAAAAGAAAGTATAGCGTACAAAAGATGTAAATAAGTGAAGTTGACGTAAGTAACATGTATCACTACTTTGTAAAGCAATAAATAGAACTCACTTATCACCAAAAGTTGAGAACTGTTAGAGAGATGTCATATATTATTAAGTATCATGGTTTAACATCTTTATCTTTACTCCTTTATAAAGCATTTTGGGATTTTTATTTATGGTATGTCTTAAGAAATTAAGCATATTTTTCCCCCCAAAAAGCCCCTTTCAGCATATTTATGGTTCCCAAAATGCCCCTCCACACACTACAACACTAAATTACCATATCTACCCTTATAACAAATTGTCACTCCTAAAACAAAATTCCGCCGCAACGCGCGGGTATTATGCTCGTATAGAAAAAAAATAGGTTTTGGACATTGCTTAGAGTTAGACCATCTTTAACAATGAATGGTTTTTTCTAACAAAAAATGAAATATAGTTGTCAATTCAGGGGCGGTTAGAGGTGCGCCAAAGTGTTCCGCACGGCCGAGGCCCGATCAATTTTTTTTAGGGGCCCTGATATTTTTCTATTTTTATTGTTATGTATATATGTGTGTAATTATTTAAGTATATTGTAAACTCTAACAATTATCTAAAAACTAAAACATATAATTTAACCATAAAACTCATGTATATATACCTTTTATTGGATTAAAAAAATAGTTATCATTACTTACACCGAACTCGAGATAACGGAATCAGCAGCCGCTTTTTCAATTCTTTCATGTTCACTTTCATTTTATTTGACTGACACAGTATTTACTTTTGTGTTTATTATTTATTGTAATATGTACGCATATAAATAATATATTATTATTAAATGATATATAAATCATTATTGTTATTTAAAAAACAATGACATAGTTGTTTGTTGTTTGTCATTTCTTTAGGTCTTTCTATGTTGTTCTAAATCTATTGAAATTTTATTTATCTTTGGGCTTTATATTTCATTTATCGATATAACATTTATTGTCATTTTTAGAGATTAATTTATATAACATAATTTGTTGCGTTTAGCTTATGAGTCCTTATTTTTGCTCTCGGCCTACATCTATAAATCTTCAGGGACGGCCCTGCATACATCAAATCAAAAGTCAAACCCATTAACAATCTGAGCTTAAGCTAAAAAGTCATATTAATAGTTCGCATAAATCATCTCATCAAAATACAGTACAAATAAACACTACCGTCTGTCATTGTCGCGCGAGCATAGCGCTATTGATCATCAGGCTTGTAGAAGCCGCATAAACAAAAAACCTTGATCGCAATAGGTAGATCAGAAGCCCACTACAAAATGAGACAACACCACCAAAATGACATTTCGCGTTTGAGATATCATCACTTTGCCCTCGAAAAACCTTATATTCCTGTTTATATTTTACAAAAAGAACACGTCATAAGTTAGACAGGCAAATATATATGAGATATGGGCATCATCGCTTGCATATTTTTTAGAACATAAGATATGCATAAAATATAAAAGACTAATGTGGGGCGAAACAAAAAGCGCAAATACATAATAAAGAGTAAATATATCTGATATGGAGGCATAAGGAGTATGACAACATAATATTAGATAATGCATAAAAATCACCACATTTAGCGCTTTAACAAACTGTGGCCATTTGACGATTATTAAGAGGACTTGCAACATCAGTGACAACAAACGACACCCTTTTTTCGCAACAAATGGAACCCTTTTTTCGAAGGTGAAACTTGTGCATTTGGCTGAAACACAAGCAAACAATAAATCAAAAAAGTTGGTATAACTTTGTACACATTAAAATTCCCACTGTTCTTGCGGGTCTTGCGCAATACAATAAAAATGGGCCAGAGAATAAGGCAAAACATTTTCTTGATGTTAGAGTCTAGAATGGTGTAACGCGCTATAAATTATTAAGCGAATCATATAGAAACAGATGCAAAGAAATACAACGCACGCAGAATCTTTAATAAAGGGTTTCATCAAATCTGGACTTGTACCTGCATGGTCATGATAGAATCCAAGCACAAACGCCTCGAATCATGAAGTACCTGCCATAAAGAATTTTAATAGCCCTGTATACAGAAGATAAATGTATTTGCAAAATACATGTAACGAAATTCATCAGAGGAACGGTTTTTGATGGACGAATATGATGAGTATTCAGTAGCTGCTTTACGTAAGATAAAAAGCGGCCAAAAGATTTGTATAAAATTCCCACTGTTCTTGCGGGTTTCAAACTGCAGTCCAAAGTTAGAGTTCTCAAACACCAGGTACTTACCTCAGCAGGAGAAAGGTTGTTGCCACCCTATGTGCAGAGTGCAATATAAAGGACACAAAAATTAGTTAGTGACATATGTGCCGGATAACTAAAAAGAAAAAACAATATCACGACCACCATATTCACTAATTAAAGTTTAAAACTTTACACACAAAATCAACATATAGAAACCTAAATAAGAGATCTTTCTCTATGATCAATATAATTAACAAAGCTCTATACAAATATAGCTTAATCATATACTAAATGGCAAAATAAAAACACAATTTTGAATAACTTTAGTGTTTTCAATTTGCAGGAATAAAAAATAAAAAAAAGCTTGAAATTGTTATAATAAAAAATACCCGAAAGGCTATAACAATCAACAAACATATAATTCACACATACTCTTGATTTGAAACGGGGGGATTTCCTGGAACGACAATGAAGAGATCAAGATATGCAGATAAAATCCGTAATCGGCTAAAACAAAAGATAACTTAATATATTTTTCCAATTTTGTTGGCTTGAAGATACAAACAAATTATAAATTTATAATTTTGTTAATTTTGATGATTAATATTGATTAATTTTAATTATAAGCAAATTAGTTATTGTAATTAGGTAAATCATATAAATCGATTTGAGATTTAGATGAAGGGAATAATTTACCTAACTTGATACATTTTTAGATCAAGGTGATGATTCTTTGATTCTTATGGTTTTTAGAGAGATTTTTACATATCGTCATAGGTGTGTAATAAAGGGTTATGATGTTGTGCAGATGAAGGAAGAAGCGTTGCTGCTGACACATCATGTACAGGATGCAGTCAAGATAATATAAAATACCACTCATATCTATTTGATCCCGATACAAAGTAAGTTCTTATCTTTTTATTTTTGAAAGGTGAATTTCGCTGGAAACTTCGTGTCGCGATTCGACAGCGGGAGGTCTAGCATACGTTGTCTTAACCGGGTCCGCGCTAGAGAGCTCCCTCGAAGTAGAAATGCCTATTTCAAATACCCGATGGGGGAAAACCCCCTACTAATCCGCCCGAAGGCACGACGATTAATAGGGGTAAACCCTGCCTCAGACTTGAACCTGGGTATACCCAAACCAAGCCCTCATAAAGGGACTTAATTCCTATGTCCTCCCCAAGGCTTGAACACAAGACCTCATGCAAGAGGGGATGTCTTTCAACCATTGAGCTAAAGTCAAAGACATTCTCTTATTTTTCTTATTGAAGCCGTCGAACTCGATATCAAAGAAAAGAAAAGTTTACTTTCGGTCTTTGAAGCGTGTTGAAGCCCCTGAACAAGAGATGAAAAATATAAATGAGTTGTTGTTTTTCTTTAAAGTATTGATACATTAAAGTATTTTATTAACGTTAATTAAAGTGTATCGTGGACTATCATAAGAGATAATTCATATCTTTAAAAAGGTAATCAAGGCTATCTACTTTGTCGTTGGGTTTACTCGTGATTATTACATACTTAATATGTTTATATTCATTTATTTATTGTTTATGTTAATTAGATGTATACTTTTCCATTGCGTTTACTCGTGATTATTACATTTATCCGTATTCTTGAATGTCCTCTTAATATTATCCACAACAAGTAAAGGTGATGAATTGATGTTAATGTATTTTATGTATGATCTATTTTCCGTTACGTGTACTTGTGATTAATACATGTTAATCTAACATGGTTCGTTTATATAAAAAACCTCAATATTTGTGGCCAAATGACTAATTTATTTTCTCCGGGTTGACATTGTAATAAAAAACCTCAATCAATATGCACATGCTCAAGATGACCTTAACCAGGTTTTTGCACTTTAACTTATATCGACGTCTTTTTTATGAATATATATAATCATTCACCTCAAATTCTAAAGTCGTTTTTGCCGTATATAATTTATGAGTAATCAATAAGAAATAGTATATAAACGTGGAACCTCATATGAGCTCTAACCTAGATATACAATATTTTTATAAACTATCAATAAGAATCATTATTATACGGACATCATCATCGCGCTAAAGCCATTAAGTCATTTGGACCATAAAACGCATGCATAAAAAAAAATCGCATAGCTTTGGTTTGTACGCAGTTCTTAATCATAACAAGCATCTTTTACGATATATTAATTTAGAAAGAACATAATCCTTTAAACACAACTAATTAAACAACAACTTTTAAAAAATACATTTCTGCCTAGAGAATAAAGATTTTAATGCCAAGTTTAAAGCTGATTATATATATTTTTTCCTATTATTCAGGACTTTGAAGTGTAATGAACGCTAAAAATAAAAAAACTACCATTATCCATTATATATTGCGGCCTAAAAACGTTATTATATATGAAAAATAACTTTCAAGCCCACATATTACTTGCAAATATGACATTTAGCGTAATTGAATCATGAATCAGCTGTAGAAATAGGGTAGCGTAACAAAGCGAGTATTTTATATTTTTTTTTATTCTGGTAAAAAAAGAAAAGAAGAAATAAATTTAACCATACAACTTTAACCCACAAACCATGATCACGAGCTCATTACAATAATAACAATGGTCATGCTTATGAACAATGTATTTTTTGTCCTTTTCTGCGTTTTTAATATATATACAATACATGTCTTATATTAGGCAAAAGAATAAGTTGGTTGGGCTGTTAAGGCTTATACCTTTAGGGGTGGAGGTCCCAAGCTCGAAGCCCTCACTCAACTTATTTTTTGCCCCTTTTCTTTTTGTAAAGGTTTTTTCATTTTGCCCCCCTCCACTTCTTTTTCTTTCCAGCCCCTCTTTTGTTTTTTATTCTTTCTACCCTCTAAAATTATATAATTTTTTTTTTTATATTATTATTTTTTTAACATTTATTTTTTATACCTTTTCTACACTTAATTTTTTCCTTTTATAATATTTTGATCATTTTTTAATTTTATTTAATTGTTTTTATATATTCTTTTTAAATTTTTTGTTTTTACATCTTTTTTTTAAACCTTTGTTTTTTTTAAATCGTTTTTTCTGTTAAAGTTTTGTGAACAATTTGTTATTTTATAATTTATGTTTAATTGTTTTATATTTTTTGGTAGATTTTTTTGTTTTTTTTGGATCGAGTGATATATTTGGACGTGGTTGTCACATTGCCCTTAAATAAATATTTTTTTATACCCGCGACATTGCGCATCCACGAATATTGCTGCCCGCAAATGCGGGCGTTGAACTTCCTCGTTAGACGACAATAGCCGCGGCCTAAGAGACCCGGAATTTATATATTAAAGAGTTAAATGCAAAAATGGTCCCTGTGGTTTGTCCATTTTTGCAAATGCAATCCCTCTCGTGAATTTTTAGCAACGATGGTCCCTGAAGACATGTTTCAGTTGCAACGGCAGTCCCTCTCTAACGGATCCGTTAATTAATGTCGTTAAGTTTCCCATGAGAGTAGCACGTGAGGGGTATTAATGTCTTTCCAGCTACACAAACCTAGGATGTTCAAAACTATCCATATGCAGAACCTGTTATCCAAAAATCTGATCCGATTTTCTTCGAAAAGTCGGATATCCTATATTTCAGACTTAAATTCGGATAGTGACTTTTGAAAAAAGTTTAAGAATTTCAATATTTTTTTTCTTAAATCCAAAAATATCCGAAAATGCAAAAAAATATCGAAAAAGATTATTTCAATATTCGAAAATATTCTAAACTTTACGAAAATATCTGAAACTTAGTCTCAATACGAAAATATCTAGGATATTTATTTTTTTTTCTAAAATTCGGATACTTCGGATATTCGAAAACTTCGAATATCCAAAATTTTGAATATGTTCGGATATTGAAATCCTTTGTCCGAAATTTTGAATATCCGAAATTTTGGGGGGATATCCAAGTTTCAGCTATCCGATTTTTGGATATTCGATTTGCATAGTGAATTTCAATATCCAAACTTTTCGAATATTCTTGGATATTTTCGAATGCCCGAGATTTTCAAAAATCATTATCCGGATCCCAAATTTAGGATATCCGTAGTTCGAATATCCGATTTTTCAGATAAAATCAGATCGGATTTTCATATTACAGGGTCGGATACAGATACTTTTGAACACCCTATGTTTGTGTAGGTGAAAGGACATTAATACCCCTCACGTGCTACTCACATGGAAACTTAACGACACTAATTAACGATTCTGTTAGTGAGGGACCGCCGTTGCAACTGAAACATGTCTTCAGGGATCACCGTTGCTAAAAATCAAGAGAGGGACTGCTGTTGCAAAAAGTGACAAACCACGGCGACCATTCTTGCATTTAACTCAATTATAAAATTTAAAATCAAATGTCAACATGTTGTTGAGTCTAAAACAAGACTTATGACCTAGATTGAGAAATTAACTAAGCTTTTGGAATAATATAGCCATCAACACATTAATTAAACACAATCATGTCAATCCCAAAATCTTATTGAACAAATAGGAACAATGGGTTTTTCAGAATACAAAAATAAACATGTGTTACCATCAACTAACTTTATGTATTTTTGGGCGGCTAGAAGAAAAAGCTATTAGCCGCAAAATTTTGTTGCATTATATGCCTTATATAGGTTATGGTATGATCGAAGATGAAGATATAGAGGTATAATATTAGTGTATGCTATCAACGCGGAGAAAAACAAAATAAAGAAAACTTTTGGTTTTACAAAAACATATCGCATAGCGTGATTGTATCAATGTCAATGAGATTTATTAATGATTAATTTAACGTGCTAGTTAAATGCCCATTAAATAACAATGTATATATATATATATATATAATATATGTTATATACGTATATATATATCCATTAATATAACTTGACCCACCATGCCCATATTTAGGCTTTGTGTAGGGCTAAGCTTAGGTGGTGGACACCCACAATTGTTTTTTTAAATCTACTAACCAAACAAAAGATGTTCATCTGGGACAAAATCTGATAAGAAAAAGCGGAGTA
>CM067170.1:149476735-149515562 GCA_034093135.1 Erigeron breviscapus | reverse complement strand
AAGCTTCAACGGGGTTTCTCTTGAACATAAGAAGAAGATGTGCTGAGACATCCAACAATAGATGGTTCATCAGCAAGGTGGATGAGGAGCTGGTTAAGCCTCACAGATATAATGACCCAGCTGTTCAGATTGCCAAGCAAGAACATGCTTGGGAATTTGAAACTGAAAATCTTTAGATGTCTTACAAATATAAATGTTGTATGAGTCAGCTTGTAATGTTTAAAGTCAAATATATAAGACATCTTTTTATCCCTCTATATTTTTTCTAAAGTCTTCACTTAACAAGTCTTCTCAGCGAATAGGGGGAGATTGTTGAGTCAAGGATTCGCTGACCAGACTTGGTCGCTGACGTGGGTCGTCAGCGAGTCATCAGCGAGTCAATGACTCTTGTCAGCGGATGGCTTACTTCCCAAGCTGTGTGTCAAGGCGGGAAGTTTTCAAACAACAAGAAGACAAGAAGTCACATGGTGGTTCTTTCAACTGAAGATTACCTTATATGGCAAAGGTACAGTTGGGACCAAAATAAGGGTTTCTCTCTTTCATACCCGTTTTGGTAAAGAAGACAAAGGCTCCTGGATCCAAGTACAATGAGCCTATAAGCAGTCGACAACCACCATTCTATCACTATCATTGTAAGGCTGTGTTGCCCTAATTCCTCTCCAATATAAAGCAACACAGCCGCACCATTTACAAGTGTGTTTTATCACCACAAAGTGTGTGATACTTTATTTGTAATTGCTTAAGTTTCTTTCTTCCTTTCTAGGCTTAGCAATTATCTAGTTCATTTGTATTCTTGTAAGACAAGTTGTAATATCGACCATGTATTCATCGTTTAAATCAATGATACATATGATTAGACTTGCATAGTTATCTTACAATTGAACTTGTTTTTGTTTATGTTCTTTACTTTCTGTTCTTAACTCTTTGTCTAAGATAAACTAAACATAAGTGTGCAAATCAAGGACTGTCACACTCCAAGACAAAGCATATTGACATCAGGTATCATTTTATTCGTGATCATGTTATGAAAGGTGACATTGAAATTCATTTCATCCCCACTGACAAACAGCTCGCTGATGTTTTTACAAAACCTTTTGATGAGAAAACCTTTAAACATCTCATCAGCGAACTGGGAATGTTAAATCCTTAACTGGATTTTGTTATGAACGCATCAGTGACACTGATGAAGTTCTCCAGGTGAGGAGGTCCAGATAATCTTTGCTCGCCAGGCTATCGAACGCCTTTGTGATACTATCTGGCACTAATCGATTTCTGGATCATCATTTTAGGGGGAAAGACTCAAAATAATTTTCTGACTAAAATTCGTTTTGTTTGAAAATGGCAACTGGAGAACTCTCCAGTTGGAAACTGGCGCTGGACTAATCCTCCAGTGACCAGGTTCAGTCTTGTCTTAATTTTTTATAACGTTAGAAAATACTTGGTCAATATTTGTGACACGTGATGGTACTCGAGTGTTTTAAACCACTTGATATCGTCATCTGACGTGTTTAAAGTCATTTTAGTATATGAAAACTGTTTTTATTGGGAAAATGAAAATTAGTGGGCGCGTGAGTAAGTTAAGCCGTCGTAGCATTTAATGCTGACACAATTAATTATGTTTTTATTTCAAAATTCAAACTTATTTTGTTAAAATATCTACAAAATTGATTTTGTTAATAAAATATAATTTTTGGTATTTCATTGGGATCTTGAATTCCTTATAAATACCCTTATTTACTCCGATCACATTTACTTCCCTTTACATTCTTTCATTTACTTCCCAATCATCTAAAATTGCTTCATTTCTCTCTCTGCTTCATAAATCAAGAACCCTAATTCCTAAATTTCAATTTCATTTCAAATGGCTCCTAAATCATCCCGTTCAAGAGATGTAAATCTCTTAACTGTTCCATATGCTCCTTCACCAGATGTCAAACAGGCATCTGGTGCTCCTGGTAACACTTCGCTCATCAAATTAAATCCAAATAATCTGATGGCGAGTTTACAAGGAACCCAAGGGTCCAATACCCTTATTGGCAGAATCCAAAGATTTTTGAAGGATTCTCCAATTGGACCCTCATTCTCTCTAAACCCACGCAAGATGTTTCACGACTACTTGTGTGAGTTTTGGTACACTGCTACTCTTTCTTCCGATTGTTCTTCCATCACTTTCACATTAAAAGGTGGAACAGTCCAGTGTACCTTATTAGCATATGTGTTGAGGGATGTCTTACACCTCAACTACTGGAGAGAGTGAATCTCCAGTTGTCATCACCCCAAACATTAATTTTCGCCAAGTCCTCCTTGAAATGGGACATAAGGAGTGCTTGGAGAAAGGGGTTTTGAAGATAAAGGGTGCGATGACCATGAAGGGTCTTACACCTTCATGGAGGTATTTTTTCATCCACCTTGTGGAAAGTATGGGTGGGAGTTCTGGTGGACTTGACCAGATTAACTCCGCACAAGCAGAGATGGCATACTACTTGTGGAATGGATTGAGAGTGGATTTTGCTGATATCCTGTTTAGAAGCCTGGTTCAAAAACTGAAGGGCACCAGGGGACTATGCATCCCCTTCTCAAGGTTTCTCTCTCTTTGTTTTCTACAAATTCTGGGCAGTGAAGCTTATTCAAGCACAGATTCACCTTACACTATCCCAGATTTGTTGAGGAATCTAGACTCTCTAGTATCTGAAGCTGGAGAGGTCGAGATTCCAGATCGAATGCGGCTGGCATTCGCCAAAACCGATGCACCAATCCCAGGTGAGTCGGAAAGACAACTGGGCGGGCCTCAAAATAATGAGGGACCCTCCAGTTTATCTGATGTTATGGTTGTGGATAGAGCAACTATAACTGAGGCAACCCCAATGACCTCTATCCCTGGTGAAGATACCTCGGTATCTGATCCTCCAACATATGCACCCAACCAGGAAACTGGGGAAGGTCATCTGGAGACTGACCCATCTGGTCAGCCCTCAGTTACATTCATGGATCTGGACATGAATGTTAATGACGAGGAAATCCTTATAGAGTCTTCGGATTCTGAAGGTACTGCTTCAGACTTGGAGATTTTTGATTCTGCTGTACAAGATCAAACCCTTCATCTCCAGTCTCGCTTCCAGATGCTTCAATTTCAGTTTCACCATCCCAAGAAAATGAGCCTACAAATATTCCTTTTCCCACTTATAACTATATGTCTGGAAACAGACGTATGGCACCATCACCATCTGGGCAATTCTCACTCCTTCGAGAAATGCCACCACCACCACCGCCGTTGGACACACCTGAGCATTCTCAGCATGTCCAACAAATTGAATTTCCAGTCCTTTCTTCTACCACCACTCCTACTATTTCTTCAACTGCTGGGATGTCAACTGGGGAGACTTCTCTAAATTTGCCTCCTCCAGTTGCTCCAGTAGAAACTGCTGCTGGTCCAGTGACACCTTCTCCTCCGTCACTGGACAGTCAAGTTGTCTCTGTTCAAGCCGATATCCAAAACCTTCTCACCAGGGTGGAGGATATTCAAAAGACACTTGACAAAAACACCAAGTCTTTCTCCAGATACCATAAGGATCACTTGACCAATATTAAAGTGGTTGATCTGGGGATTAACAAGTTTTCATCAAATGAAGACTTGGTGTTGAAGAAGCTGAATGAGCTGGTCACTGGCTGCAACAATCTGTGCAACATCTTTAAAAGAAGCCTTTGACCTCACTCAGTCCAAGGTCACAACCTCAATCTCCAACTTGCTGGGCACACTGTTAGAACATCTGAAGTGGATTTAAGGGAGATTGAAAAACAGGTAAAAGAATTGGTTGAAACCTGGGTTGAATGTGACTGAACTTGGGCAGCAGTTAATGACTTCAGTTGGTCAGAAAATAGATGATACGTTGGTGCTAGAGAACAACAATTGATAGAAAAGGTGATATCTGAGATCACCAAGCTGGCTACTCCTCAGGTTGATCTGGCCCCACTCACTACTGAGATCAACCAGTTGAGGGGCAGCATTGATAACTTGAACACCCAGGTATCACTTCATGCTCAGTCTCTGGATAAACTGACAACTGAAGTAGAAAGTTTGAAAAAAAGGATGAAGAAGTCAAGGATAAGGTGGTTTCTGGTCTGGATGAAGATTCCATGATTTTGAATGAACTAAAAACTGGTCAGGAACAAGTTGCAGCAAATGTTCTGACCCAGTCAAAAGAAACCAACCACCTATGGAGATCTTTCAGGATGATGTGCACCATATTCAAAGAATGCAAGAACATGCAATCGTGGCAGCCTCTTGACCGGTTGCCAGCTAACCATTCTGAATGGGAAGTTATTAGGGCAGGTCTAGATGCTGCCAAGGGGGAAAGAAGTGCAGTTCTTGCACAATTCAAACTGAAAGTAATCCATCTGGAACTCAAACAGGTAGTGAAATGATTGTGGCTGCCAGTACTGAAGCTGGTGAGCAAAGAATGGATGAAACTGGTGATGTAAGTGATAGGGGGAATGTTGTTGACAAGGGCAAAGGTTTAGCATCTGATGTATCTGCCCAGCCGGCCACTGATGTACCTATGTTGGAAACTGGCAATCTGGATAGGCTTCCTCCAGTTTCAGAAAGTGATAGGAAAAGATTGGCTAGACTTGGCAATGAAATTAAAGAAAGAAAGAAGATGAAACAAAGAAACCAAGCTGAAGCCAGAGCACATCTTGCAAAGATTAAATTGCTTGATATTAGTGATGCTCATCTTTTGGGAATCACTAAGGAGGAGTATGCCAGAGTAAAAAATGATGACAGGATAGTGGGCATGTTGAAAGAAATGCTTGACATTGAACTGGACAGGCACTATCCTGATGAAGAAGCTGAATTTGATGCCAGAAGTTTGAATATATCAGTGGATAAGGCAAAAGAGAATCGGGCCAGTGGGATCATGAAAGGAATTGAAAATGTTAAGAAGGTTGTAAAAAGGGTATTGAATCCACCAAGAAGGAACCCTCAACCAAGAAAACCACTGACCAGAGATGCTGACCTTATTACATTCATAGAACCAACTGGCGAGGTATCGAATGATGACATCAAGTCTGCTGTACTGGCTGCTGGAGCTGGGAGTATTAAAATATCAAATGAATCTGAAGCAAGAAGCTATTACTCCCAGATCATGGCAACCAGAAGACATAGTGGGACTATCAATGGTGTTAATGTAACAATTAAGCCAGGCACCAAGTACTTTCACGTTGAGGTCAGTTATACCAGAGGGCCACTGGTTAAAACTGACAATCCTGGTGCAATGCAATATGGGTTCTTGGAATGGGTTGAGATGGTAAACTTTTTGGAGGCCAAGGCACAAAGGAATAGGTTTGAGAAAGCATGGGTCAACTTCTTGAAGGGCAAGATTCAACACAAAGAGAATTTGGAGCTGAAGTTGAACATTGATCCTGAAGACTCACAACCTATCTCTTCAGTGACCAAGAAAAGGAAAATTGGTGAAGGGCCATTAAGCTAAATTTTTCTTTCAGTTTATCTACTTGTAACTTTATTTACATTCTGTAACTTGTGTAAATTTCATTTCCTTGTATAAATGAAGTTACCAGTTTGTAACCACAAAGTAGATAATAGATTAGATCTAACAAACTTAAAAAGAAAAACCCAAGGCATTTATTGATCTATAAAAATGCCTTGGAAAACTTAGATAGATTTAATCGAACAAGTCTCTCCAGTTCACACTTGTACAGATACAAGAACTGAAAAAGACTTGCTAATATTTCAGGACAAATAGGGGGAATTTGTTAGGACCAGTTTCAGTGAACTGGCCAGTCTCCAGTTGCACCTGGAGACCAAGAAGATTTGTCCAGAAATATATTGAAGTCCAGTTGCATCGTACAGTTAACGAAACTGAAGACTTCCTCCAGTTGAGAACTGACCAGTTGAAGAATCCTTCCAGTTGGAGTCGAATACAACAAGTGGAAGATAGAGAATGACAATGGCAGCGAAGCCCAGTTGACATTCTAGTCAGTTACAAACTGGAGACCGTCAGTGGAAAGCTCTTACAAAGTTTTACACTGATTACGAGGAATTGACTTTTATGCTTTATGTGCTTTTACCCGGATAATAAGATTTATCTTATTATTTAAGTACAAAAAGGTACATAAAGCTGGTTGAGTAAAGTTGCTTTATACTGCAACTTTACACAGCATTTTAAGGAATTAAATGTTATTCCTTAAATGTTCTCAACCATATTTGTACGGCCAAAGTTAACATCCCAATGTTAACTTTGCCTATAAATACAAGTCATTGCACAACAAGAATAATAAGTGATAACACAAAAGTGAGAACACTTCACACTTTGCATACCTGCAATATTCTTGGTGAACTTGTGCAATCTTCTTTCAATCGTAAAAAGGAACATTTCACAACTTTAAGTGTTTCGATTGTTTAGAGAAATTCCAAGTGTAGATCAATTGTAGTTCATATGTTGTTAGGATATTTACATACTTTGTATTATCTTGGTTCCGCAACAACCTTGTAATTTATTTAAAGTTAATAAATAAATTACACTTGAAAATTACATATTGTCTCATCAATTTACTTTACAAGTATTTTGTATTATTGCATTGTTCTTTACTTATTGTCACTTAAATAAGTAATCTATCTAGAACTTGGTATATACTCTCTGTAACTGGTCGTCTCCAGTTCAGCGTTTATATTGCAAAGTAACTCCACCATCGACATAGAGGTGTCTTCAGGTAGTACCATCTATTGAGTTGGGACTTACATGTTATGTCCATACTGGCCACATGTTGAGCACTTCTTTCATTTTGTTGACATTATAGGTCCATTTTCATTTAGTGCTCTTTTTCTTTTTACAGTTGGCCTTCCAAGCATTCTTCTTTTAAGTGGTGCCAATGGTGGAATTCTGTTTGTCCTTGGCCACATTATTTCACCACCCACAGATCTAATGGAATACATGTAAGCAGCCATGAATTTGCTTTTCTTTAGACTATCACTTACAAATGCATCAGGTTCTTTGTCTTGAGCATATAACCTTATGCTGATATGAAATTATAGCAAGCCTTTCACCATTTTCTAATCCAAGGTCATTTTGAATCAGTCTGATGAACCATGACCAATTTGAAGTTGTTTCAACATCCACTAAAGCCCATGCAATAGGAAAAACTTGGTTATTTGCGTCTCTTCCCATTCCTGACAACAACTCATCCTGTGCAGTACCCTTTAGGAAGCATCCATCAAGACCAATAACTTTCCTACACCCTGCTAACCAACCCTCCTTGCATGCTCTAAAACACACATAAAATCTATGAAAAATTGTAGTTCCGTTTGGTTGAGCATGAACATTTACCTCTACTGTACTTCCTGGATTTGAAGTGGTTATTGCCTCTGCATAGTCCCATATCCTTACATAATGATTATTCAGAATTGTGTTCAACACATATATTTCTTTTGCCCTTGCTCTACTACATTGACTATTTGTTACCCTTACATTATACTTCTTCATAACAAGATGTCGCAATTCACTAATGGTCATCTTACCCTTGCTCTGCCTAATCTTATCACCAAACCTTCTGACAATCCATCTTGTAGTCACAATGCCACTCAAATGGTGCTTCCTTGAGCATGTATGCTTAGACTTCAAAGACTTTATTTGTAAAGTTGCCTCATCTCAAATCCATGATGCCCATAGACTAAAAGGACATGGATTTTCTACCACAATACCCTTTTCTTTGGTGTTTCTTATCCCACATTTAACAAGCACACGTGACCTTTTACTCACTTCATAATACAATGCATACCCATTTGCCAATGCATAGTTAATTATTGAATCCTTGAATTGATCAATACTCTCAAACCTCTCTCCTTTAAATGGATGCATTAACCTCCAATGAGTTGTAGGATCATGGAGTTGAGACGTAATCTTCTTACTATCTTCAGCCTCAGCACCTTCTGCATTTGGATTGAAATCTACATCTGAGTGATGTCCAATGTCAAAGTTTTCATCTTTTTCAGTTTGTTTGTTTGTTTGGACTCTTACCCTTATCTGTATTCTGAATCCCATCCTTAATGGGTGTTTTCAACACTGGCAGAGGTTGTTTGTATGGACTCTTTGCCTTAGTGGGTGACTTCTTGAAATTGGCTTTTTCTTTGTTTTTGTTTTGCCTCATCTTCCTACACTCAAGTAATTCTGCCTCATCTGCAGACAAATGATCTACACTTGGACAGTTACTCGGTCACTCTCTGAGTCACTCTCATTGTCACCCACATTGTCTTTATCAATCTCATTCTCAGTTTCCCACTTATCTGGATCATCACTGTCATCACTTTCTATTTCCTTACCTTTTCCAGGTGGTGGTTCCTCATTCAGTACCTCATTCACTTGCTCCTCCTCAGATTCATCATCACTTTCCTCAATAAATTTTGACAAATCTAATTTATCCACATCCACATAAAGATAAATAGGCCCATCATGTGCATTTGCATACTTAACAAACCTATTAAAATCAGCTTCACATACCATATAAGCCAACCCGTTGGTCAAATCTTTCCCAGGTTTACAATAATACAGTCCAATTGAACACTCATAGTTGGTTATTCTCTTAACATACTGAGAAAAAGACTTATAATTTAGCATATGGAATTTCACTTCATTCATGGTTACTAAAGCTCCACCTTTATAACTCAAAGGGTTTTCTATAAAACCCCCACCATAGTGACAAACGACATGTCCTAACCTAGAAGATGGTTCCATGATATTATACGTTAAATTAAAACAAGATTAAACACTAACCTTTGCGATTCCTTCAAATTTTGGGGGTTTAATCATCTTCAATTGCGATTTCGCCACAGGATCGTGTTTGTGATTTTGGGATTTAGGGTTTACGGGTGGAAAGGGTTTTTTTTTAAGATATGAAAGAAATTGTGTTTTTTTGTAATATATAAAGAAAATCCGGATAAGCTAAACGTAGGGCCGCTTTTTAATGACCTGGAATGCCACTTGGCATATAACGGAGAGTAACGCCCAAAACTAATGATTTTACCCTTATTGGTTATAATATAAATACGATACCCTTTTTAGGAATTTTGGTAAAATAGGTTACCTTTTTATGTATTTAACCCTTTGAATAAAATCTTCTTTAATTCTTGCTCCCCCTCAAACAACTATTTCGGAGCCTTTTATCAATTAAACAATTTATGTGTTCTCCTTGCTCCCCCTCGAATGAACAATCTCTTCGAACTTTGACCAATTGTTTGAATCTCATCACAACTTTAAACGAACTTGGTTATTCAAATTGAACTTTCTTTGAAGCTTCTACTTGAACTCATTGTTTCTTCGGATATCACAATCTTATAAATCATTGTTAGAAATATAATTGTGGGGTTAAATTGTAACTTTCTAATATGTGGAAGGGGTATTAGTGATAATAGGCTAAATGTATAAATACCCCTAAACCTTACCTTTTGTAGACAAGCCTTTTACCCAAGTTTATCCATATGACTAATTGATATATCTAATTTCTTTCCACCTTTTAACCTTAATCTCCATACAATCCACCATGAAAATACATTGAAAGCTCAAATCTAAATATTACATTTGGTACCAGAGCAAAACAACAAAAGTTGACAGATCCAAATTCAAAATTTCGAAAAACTGATGGATTTGAGCTCAAATCCGAGTTTGTTCTCGGCCGTACTTACCCTCTTTTTTTTCCCGATCTGATCCGCCTGTTCTTCTAATTTCTTGTGTCTAATCTTCATTAAACATGCTTAGATCTTCATTTCCTAACTTTATCTTCACTTTTTGCTGCAAAATCATTAAATCCGTAGTTTAGATCTTAGATTTTTATCAAATTGTTGAGATACTCAGATCGTGAGGTACAAACTCGGATTGTGTTGTACAAACTCGGATCCACAAAAAGATAAACGGTTGAAGGGACAAGGGGACATACAACTGACAAAAGTACCTTGTACCCGACCAAAGAATCTCGATCCGAGTTTCTTTTTAAATTTTTGTTCATCCTTCATTTATTGTACAAACTCGGCGGTTCGATAAACTCGGATCGACATACTCGGATTGACAAACTCATTATTTTTCCTTAGCCAAATTTCAACTTTTGACAAACTCGGGATCGACAAACTGTTTTTATACTTAGCCAAAATTTGAAAACTTCAAATAATTTCTGAAGATAATCGAACAACTTCAAGCCTATTCTCGGTCATTAGAAACACAACTTGCAACCCTGTCAACTCAAGTGAATTCATCATCGTCCCTTAATCCCGATTCACTTTCTCCCAATCAACTAAAAACAAATTTATTCCCACCAAACCAAAAGTTCAGTCAAGTGAATCGAAACCAATTAGATATTCACTTTCAGAACTTTTAGATCTTGCACCAAAACCTCTACAGCCACCACAAAAGACCAAATCAACCACCATCGAACCACCAAAGAGATCTCCCCCACCACTTCAAAAGTCTAAACCAACCTTTCCAAAATCCGTGACCAATTTACCTAAGACTCCTAAAGTTTCTCAATACAGCACTAGTCAAGTTTTTAAGGATTCTACCACTAGAACCATTTGATTTAGAGATATATATGGTTGGTTTTCACATATGTCACCAAAGTCCAAGCCTCAAACTCCTACACCTGCCCTCAAATCACCATTGATTCCACAAAAGCTACTTCAAAATGAAACATCAAGTATCAATGTAGAATTCAATGTTCTTGGATCAAATTGGCACAACTTACAAGAATTTTTCAAAAGTATCTAAGTCTCTTGGACCCGTTTTCAAATGGGTTCCAAAGATTGCTTCAAAGTAAGTTGATGTCAAATGGCTTGTACATATTTATGTGTACAACCCGTACAAAACCTGTTTAATTGAGACGTTACTTCATAATTATACCTTTTCATTCACCATTTGTGCTATCATTCATTGTTGCTTGATGAACACGTTACACATGTTCACCATGAGGGGGGAGAAAAGTTTAAAAGATTGATTATCCTTTTGAGGGGGAGCACAATGCATAGTTTGATTCTTTGCTCTGAAGATTATGCTTAAGTTGAGGGGGAGCTAAAATGACAAATCATTTTTGGATTAATTGTTTGTTGTTGAGAAAGTTAAGTGTTTGAGATAGAGCAAGAGAAAATTGATCAAAGAGATGTCGAACCCAAATTCTCAACCAATCACTCAAATTTAGACCACCCTAATTTAAATTCAAGAACCCATATATAGTTACCCAAACATATAATGATAATATGATATGAACCCATACTCATATAAAAATAAAAAAAACGGGGGAGAAATATGAAAATTACTATGAAGTTTATGAGTTTTCCTAGATCTGTGATCGACTTTTTTCCAAGACCTTGATATTTGAGAATGTGTAGATAAACACTCAGTATGAAACCGAGTTCGTACAAGCAAAACAGATCTAAAAAAAATTGAAGAAATAAGCTCAAATATGATGAAATTAAGTCACAAAAACAGGTGGATCTACTCCCACAGGCTCTGATACCAATTGTAATCTATGGATTTGAGCTTGATTGATGGATATATGGTGATTTAGGTCTAAAAAGTATAATATGTGTGTAATGGAGAATGAGGGAATATTGAAAGATTAGATTTTACTATGTGAAAGGCCCCTAGTTATAAATGTGTTGGTAAGGAGTATTTATACATTTCACCTATGAACACTAATACTTCTTACAATATTAAAGTTTATAATTAAACACCATAATGTATATATCTAACAGATGCGGAAAGAAGGAATGCACATGCTCATGGAAATCAACGGGGTAGATCCTTTTAACTCACCGTGAAACATGCTAAGGACACTAACGATGTAGTCACAAGTACTTTTCTTGTGCATGATATTCTGATGCGAGTTCTTTTTTATTCCAAAACCAATAGATATGTTGTTTCTTCTGGATTGGTTCATGTTATTCCTAAATCTAAGTCGAATTTAGATACTACTTTACAAGTTGAAGTCGGGAATGGTAGAACGAAATTAGTAAAAGATGTGTATAAAAATTGTGAAATCAAAATATTCTCGGAAACCTTTCAAGCTAACTTAGTAGCTGATCCAAGTTACATGCTATTTGAAAAAAAGATTGATTTTCTAAAAAAATTGTCATCCGGGTGTATGTAAATGCATGCAAGTATGTAACCTCTTAAATATGCAAGTATTTAACCTCATAAATAGTTATACATAAAAGAGTGAGACATTTTATAAAATCATTTTTAAATGTGGACAAAAGATATAATTTATAATGTATCCCCATTTGACTTGTAAATTATTAACCACACTGACTTTTAGTTATTTTTGTTACATAACAAGTAACTACAAAAGATGTTGGAGTTAATCACGAGATTCGTCCCTGTGGTTAGTCCACTTTCGTGGTTTACAACGCTACACAAGTTTTTTAGTTGAATAGGTCCAAACTACTTCAATTTGTTGCATGTTACATCCTTTTAGTTGATGCGTCAAACTTTGTCCGTTAGTGGGATCACGTGCCCTATATGGCGAGAGAAATTTGGTATTTTTGCTCCCATCTCCATACATTCCTTTTTTTCTCTCTTTCATATGTATGTTTGTTAGGTCGAAAATCGACCAAGTATAATTTGTTCAGAAATAGCTGAAGCTCAGTGAAGAATACTTGTATAGAATTCTGAGGTCGCTCAGAATTAGTTCACTGAAGCTTCACTTCAGTTCAGATCAACGTATCAGAATACCGTTCAGAATGAAGTCAAAGACTAAAGTCTGAAGAATGAGAATCAGTTCAGATGTGGAGCTCAGAAACTGATTCTACCTGATCGAAGATTGAAGCATCTCAGTGTAAAAGTACTTACACACTTTTACACTGATTACGAGGAAGACTTTTTACTTTACATATCTTTACCCGGTTAATAGATTTAACTATTAATTAAAGTACAAGGTAAAGTAAAGGTTGGGAATAAGGTTTGATAAGTCACATCAACGACTTATATACCTAAACCTTAAAAGTACACATGTAAGGAATTAGCTTTAATTCCTTAAATACTCCCAACCATATTTGTACGATCTGGTCCACGTCATCATGGACTTGGTCTATAAATATAAGTCTTCTCACAACTTGCAAATGGCTAGAAACCTTTGCATTGCAACTTGTGAGATATACTCTAAGTAATCCTTACGAGTATTTCCAAGTCATTAGATCACTTGTATTTCTAGGTTGTTTAGATATTTACACTTGGGTGTTTATCTTTGTTCCGCAACAACCTTTGTATTTGTTTATATATCAATAAATCAAATACCTTGAAAAATACATCGTGTCTCAATGCTACATACTTGATCTATACATATTATTTATATAGTTTCAGCCCTTATTGTTTCTTGCATTTACTTTCAGTATCTTTATTGTATTGTTCATCCATATCTGGATCGTATTCTAAACTGGTCTTCTTCCAGTTAGAACTACTTGACAGTCGGGTATTAAACCATCTATATTTGGGACTCACAATTGGTATCAGAGCAGCAAGGTTGAATTATATTAATTCATTAACCTTTGATCTGCAAAGATGGTTGACCAAATGTTCAATACAGGCCCTGACCCTAATGCTAATGCTAATACTAACGCTAATGCTAATACAACTCCACCCCCTATCATCAACAACAATATACCATCACATAATGTGCATGTACACTTTCTGAATAATCCTGTTCCCAAATTTGATGGGAACAGTGAAAACTTTCAAACATGGAAAGCATGCATGCTCAAATATATTGCTGGTGTTGAAAGACCCTTTGTCCCCTTGAATGCCTCCACTGTTGTCAGAAATGCCGATGGGACTCCTAGGGTTTCACCCAAGGAGAAGGATCATTGGTCTGAAGAAGATCATAGGCTGGTAGACCTTGATACCAAGATGCAAAATATGATCTTGTATGCTGTTCCTGAAACTCTTATGCCCACCCTTGTTTTACTTGAAAATTCAAAATTAATGTGGGAGGAACTCATGACACAATTTGAAGGCACCAATGAGACAATTGTCACAAGAAAAGTTTCTTTGAATAAAAGATATGAGTCTTTTTTGCTATCCCTGGTGAAACTTTAACACAAACATACATCAGATTCACTAATCTGGTAAATCAATTGAAAGCCCTGGGTGTAACTAAAGATAAAGAAATTTTGTTGGAAAAGTTTTGTGACATCTTACCTTCTAAATGGGAAAACTTGATCTTGGTTTTGAGACAAGGAAAAACCTTGCACAGTCACACTCTAGCCTCCCTGTATGGAGCCTTCAGGTACACTGAAGAGAACAAGGCTGAGAGAGCTGTGGCTGAGCAAGATGCCAAAAATCATGCTTCTACCAGTTCAGTCATGGTTCATAATTCTGAACCACATGGGACTACTCTACTATCTTCTGAGAGTGATCATTCTGACTCGATGAAGAAGATGGTCTCTGAAATGTTAAAAACTGGTATTTCTAGTAATGTAACTCATAGTTGTGATGAGGATGACAATGATGATCTGGTTGCCATGCTGGCTAAAACGTTCAATAGTTTTAAGGCCAAATCTAATCGATCTGGCAAACCATTTGCTTCCAGCGCTTCTATTGATAAGTCTAATCTTGAATGCTTTAAGTGTGGCAAGAAAGGACATTTCATGAAGGAATGCAGATCTAGTCAGTCTTCATCATCACAATCTGCCCCTAATCATTCTATTTTTCAGAAACCTAATGACAGCTATAAGGCTAAGTACAAGAAGCTGAAAGCCCAAATAGCTCTCATGGCTCAAAACAACTCAAGCAATAATAGTTGTATGATTGCCAAGACTGAAAAATGGGAGGAATCTGATGAATCATCTGATGATGAAGAAGAAGTAAGGGATATGTGTTTCATTGCACGTGAAGATCAAGGTCATCTGGTCAAATCTGATGTTAAATCTGGTCGTTGTGTGGATATTGTCATGAAAAAGGTTAGTGACTTTGGCTTTGAAAGTGATGAGGAACAAAAACTGGACCTTTTGGTTCTTTTAAAGGCTGACATTTCATTTGTCGAAACTGTGCGTTCAGAAAGCTTAAAAATGTTTGAAAATAATACTTCTAAACTGAACGCCAGTCAGGCCAGACTAAAAGAGCTGAAAGATGTTCATTTGGCTTTAAAAAGTTATCAGTCTATGGTTGCCACTTTAGAGCTGGAAAAAGAAGAATTGAAAACCATCCTTGAAAAAGAACAAGCAATAATTAAATCTTGGATGAAAGCACCAAGGCCAGATGCTGCAATTAAAAATACTTTTGCAACTCAAAGAACAACATATGAATCTGGTGATCTTCATTTGGCATCTATAGTCACTGATTTAGATGCACTTCCAAAGGAAATAAAACCTGAAATCATTTTTCCTAAAGTTGGCAAGCAGAAAACTGTAACTGATAAGGCCCAGGAACAATCTGAGGGTAAATCTAAAACAGCTCAGACAACTGTTTCAGAAAGGAAGGCTAAAACCAAAAAGCCATCCCCTCAGACTTCATCTAAGGTTCCAAAAGGCCTAAAGAAGAAGAAAAATATCTCCCCCACTGAGCCCTCTACCTCAGATTCAGGTAAGGCTCAGGTGTCTAATGAAGAATCTATTTTGTTGAGGTTAGAGAGTCAATTTCAGTTATTGGCTAGACAAGTGCAGAGTTGTAATGCACGTTTAAAAATGTTGAAACCACTCCTCTTCAACCTAAACAAAATGCAAAACCTTTTTCCAAACAAATCAAGCAAAAATCTGAGAAGAAAAAGGTTGAGCCCCCCCATCAAACCAACTGTTTTTGTGTCATCTGAGATTATGACTGAGATCCCCTTTGATCCTTCAGTTCCTTATGAACCAAAGAAATCTGAGACTGCTAAGGGAGAGTCTAGCGAACCCATCACCAGATAGGTTCCCAAAAAGAACTAATCTTTGTGTTTGTGCAGGGAGACCGAAAGAAGAATATATGGTATCTTGACAGCGCTGCTGGCAGAACCATGACTGGTTATCAGACCCTGCTGGAGGAATACAGGGTGCAAGAGGGGCCCTCAATAACTTTTGGAAATGATGAAAATGGAAAAACTGAGGGATATGGTGTTGTGAATAATGGACAAGTCAAATTCACACGTGTTGCATATGTGAACGGTTTGAAATATAACCTGATCAGTGTCAGTCAACTATGTGATGATGGCTTCAAGGTATTATTTGATATTTCACAAGGCACCATATTCAACAGGGATGGAAAGGTAGTTTTGATTGCACCAAGAAAAGGAAACATTTATATCATTGATATGAATAGTTCACCCACTGAACAATGTTTCTACACAAAGGCAGATGAAGACACAAATTGGTTGTGGCACAAGAGATTATCCCATCTGAACTTCAAAAATATTAATAAGTTGTCAAGAAAATAACTTGTTGATGGGATACCCTCAATGTCTTTCAACAAAGACAAGCCATGTCCATGTTGTGAAATGGGTAAGCAGAAAAGAGCTTCATTCAAGACAAAACAAAGTTTTAGTATAACTGAGCCTCTTCACATGCTTCATATGGACCTCTTTGGACCAGTGAATGTTCAGACAAGAGCAGGAAAGAAGTATACCCTTGTTGTTGTTGATGAATATTCAAGATATTGCTGGGTAATTTTCCTCAGATCCAAGAGTGAAGCTGCTGCTGAAATCATTGCTCTCATCAAACAAATTGAACTCAAGCATAAGCAAAAAGTTTGTCAGCTCAGAAGTGACAATGGCACTGAATTCAGAAATGCCACTCTGGAGTCCTTCTTCACTGAAACTGGCATATCTCAGAACTTCTCCTCAGCTCACACACCAGAGCAGAATGGTGATGTAGAAAGAAAGAATCGAACGCTGATTGAAGCTGCTAGAAGTATGCTGAATGAATCTGGTCTTCCCAAGAATTTCTGGGCTGAAGCTGTTGCAACTGCTTGCTACACTCAGAACAGATCTGTCTATGTCAAAAGACACAAGAAGACATCCTATGAAGTACTCAGAAATAGAAAGCCTAATATTGGATATTTCCATGTATTTGGATGTCCAGTATACATTTTGAATGATTCCAGTCAGCTTGGAAAATTTGATGCAAAAGCTGATGAAGGGTACTTCCTAGGATATTCATCAATTCGCAAGGCCTTTAGTGTCTTTAACAAGAGGCTTGAAAAGGTTGATGAGTCAATTCATGTTACCTTTGATGAATCTAATTCTGCAATCTTTAAGAATTCCATTCCTATACCACCCTCAGAAAGTCCAATAAGTTTCGGTGATTCTGATCCTATTGCTGAATCTGATCAGTCACCTAAACCTGCTTCTAAACATTTAAGTTCAGAACCAAGAATAATCAAGTCAAGCAACATTCCATTTTATCCCTCAAGTCAGTTTTAAACTACCTTCTGTACATGCTGCTTCACCTCAGATATCAGACTCAACTGAAGTACTTCATGATGCAAATCATGATCTGCAGGAGGAAGATGATGAGACTGAGGTAGTCTTTTCTGAAGCACCTCCTGAAGTATCTCAGAGGAGTTCTTGCACTGATATCATAGTTCATCCTGGTCAATACACTAAGTGGACTAAAGCACATCCTATCGAGCAAATCATTGGGGATTCCACTAGTGGGGTTCAGACCAGAAGAGCCACAAGCGATCAATGCTTAAATGTCAGCTTCTTATCTCTAATAGAACCAAAGAAGATTGACGAGGTTATGAACGACCCTAGCTGGATTGAAGCCATGCAAGATGAGCTCAATCAGTTTAAGAGGAACGATGTTTGGGAACTTGTTCCTTGTCCCAGTAATCTAAAGAAAGAACCAATTAGGACAAGATGGGTCTTCAGAAACAAGATGGACGAAGATGGTCACGTGATTCGAAACAAGGAAAGACTTGTTGCAAAGGGTTACTCACAAGAAGAAGGAGTAGACTTTGATGAAATTTTGCACCAATTGCTAGACTAGAAGCTATCAGAATTTTCTTAGCTTTTGCAGCTCATCATGAGTTCAAAGTCTATCAGATGGATGTTAAAAGTGCATTCTTGAATGGTGAATTGGAAGAAGTTGTGTATGTGCATCAACCACCAGGGTTCATAAATGAAGAAAGACCTCATTGGGTGTACAGACTGAATAAAGCTTTATATGGTCTGAGACAAGCACCTAGAGCCTGGTATGATACTCTTACTAAACATCTTCTGAAAAATGGTTTTAAAAGGGGTGCAATAGATAACACTTTATTCATATTGCATGATAAAAATGATATCTTACTTGTACAAGTTTATGTTGATGATATTGTGTTTGGGTCTACAAATAACAAAATGTGTGAACAGTTTTCTAAAATAATGTCATCTGAGTATGAAATGAGTATGATGGACGAACTGACATATTTTCTAGGTCTTCAAGTGAAACAAACCAGTGATGGTATTTTTATAAATCAAGAAAAATATGTTAGAGACTTGTTAAAGAAATATCAATTTGATTCAGTCTCATCAAAAGATACTCCTATTTCTGCACCATTAACTTTGGACTCAGATCCTAATGGAAAACCGATGGATCCCACAAAATATCATGGTATGGTGGGATCCCTCATGTACTTAACTGCTAGTAGACCTGACATAATGTTTGCAACATGCCTTTGTGCAAGATTTCAGTCTGATCCCAGAGATACACACGCAAATGCTGTGAAAAGGATTTTCAGATACCTTAAAGGTGTCCCCAGACTTGGTCTTTGGTATCTCAAAGGCTCAAGTCTAGATCTAATGGGTTATTCAGATTCTGATCATGCAGGTTGTAAGATAGATAGGAAAAGTACCACAGGTGGTTGTCATTTCCTAGGTGGCAAATTGGTTAGTTGGATAAGTAAGAAACAGACTGCAGTATCACTCTCCACAGCTGAAGCTGAATATATTTCTGCAGCCAGTTGCTGCGCTCAGATTTTGTGGATGAAGAACCAACTAACTGATTATGGTGTTAAGTATACAAAGACTCCAATATTTTGTGATAACACCAGTGCCATTGCCATCTCTCACAATCCTGTCATGCACTCCAAAACCAAGCATATCGACCTCAAGTATCATTTTATTAGAGATCACATTATTAAAGGTGACATAGAGCTTCATTTCATTCCCACTGATAAACAACTCGCTGATGTTTTTACAAAACCCTTGGATGTCAAAACATTTAAACATCTCATCAGTAAGTTGGGTATGCTAAATCCTGTATAGCATCACCTCATGGGGAAGTGTCAAATAATTTTATGTTAAAAAGAATTTTTCTCTAAGGGGGAACTTTGCTTTCAGAAAAATATTTTGACTGAAATGCTTCAGAATTTCTGAAATGATTTCAGAATAATTGTGTAAACTGAGATGGCTCAGATCTCTTGATTCTGATCATGCTCAGATTTTGTATACCATTTCTGAAATGAGTCTGTCCTTTATAATGTATTTTGGATACTTGGTCATTGTGTGAACACGTGAAGGTTACTGTTTAACGTTTGAATAATGATGTTTTTGGCTGACGTGGCACACAAGTTGCACCGTAAAAGGAAAGTAATGATCACTTTTTCTTGAAAGAGTTGAAAAGTTTTGTGAAAATGTGGGGTCATAGCCTTCGTTGCATTAAATGCGGACGTGTACCCAAAAATTATTTTCGGACTTCAAACCCGATCAAAACTGATTTCATTTTAATAATATTTCATTTTTGGGTTTGAATTTCAAAATCATTTTATTTTATTTATTTTGGAAAAACCCTTTGAGTTCCATCATAAATATAAATACCCTTCCCAAAACAATTCCTTCATTTACTTCTTACATTTACTCCCAATCATCATTCTCTCTCTACTTCTTATTCCTTCATAACTCCAAAACCCTAAATTCATCTTTCACTTTCAGTTTTCCCTTGTAGATATAATGGCTAAAGTAGTCAAATCCTTAATAGCTTTCGAATATAAACCATCTAAGGTAGTCAAGGCCAGTGCTCAATGGCCAAAGGGGTTCGATGCGTCGACCCTCAGATTTAATATGAATAATTTTATGGCCGCACTGAATGCAAAGGCAAAACTTTAATGGGGAGGATAAATAAATTTCTTGAACAATCCCCTCTCCATTACGCCTTGACTGCTGATCCTCAGGTAATGTATCATCGATACTTACCTGAATTCTGGTATACTGCTACTCTTAGCAAGGATGAAAAATCCATTGCTTTTTCTTTACAAGAAGGCACAAAGCAGTATATCCTTTCACTTGATGGGTTTCGGGAGGCCCTTCATTTGAACTACCTTCCCTCCTCTTCAGCCTATGCTAAAAGGCTTAAAGGATTAATTTCAGGGAAGTTCTGCTGGCCACTGGTCATAATGACATGGTTGATGCAGACGGCAATCTGAAGACATCTGGACACATCTTTCTGTCTGGATTTGGAAACTGTTGGAGATATTTTTAGACTCAGATTGTCGAGTGCCTTGGAGGAAATTATGGTGCCTTGGACCAGATTTCCTTGACACAAGTAGAAATTGGGTATTACTTGTGGCATGGGATTGAGGTGGACTTTGCTGAGATACTTTTCTCTCAGCTGGTAGCAAAATTGAAAGGGAAAAGAAGTCCACATATCTCATTCCCTAGATTTCTGAGCGTTTGCTTCATAAGCATGCTTGGAGATGCGTATCACTTTGAGGGGCTTGAATCTTTAGCGACGGAGTTCTGCAGGGATGTTTCAAAGCTATCTACTTCAGATCCAAAACCAGAGCTCTCCGCTGCAATGCTTCAGGTAATAAATAAAACTGAAACAACACGACCGGCTGGCTCAGAAAGGTCACCGAGCGGGTCGCAAAAGAATGCGAGACCCATTGGTGCACCTGGTGGTCAATGTTGAAGTTGTTTAAAACCCCAGCAACTTCTTCTACCCAACCACCACCTCCCCCAGAAATCCAAAATGTTGAACAACCATATCGCCAACCCGAAACTTCACAAATCTCACACTCTTCTGCAGCACGAATTGATGAAGTCTTTGGTGCGACACCACCTGAGACTGAGATTCCAGACTCTACGGCCGATGAAGTGATTCTTGATGATGGTACGAGAATCATTAAGGCAATCCCCGTGTCTTACTGTCTCTGGCGATGAAGCTATGGCTGAGCCAACCAATAAATCTGGTGACGATGCATCTGCAGTAGCAGTTGTTGAACCAGAAGCTGGTTCAGGTACCAGTGATCTGAACCAGGGCATATCTGATCAGACTGTAGTTACGACTGACCTCTGGGATGAAGATGAGCCACCTCAAGGGAATCTCGATTCCTTTGCTGACTTTGAGTTTGATGAGGGCTTACTGGAGGAGAATCAGTCTTCTAATTCTAAGCCAACCTTCAGCCTCACAAACGTCCAACCTCCCCCAGAAATCCAAAATGTTGAACAACCATATCGCCAACCAGAAACTTCACAAATCTCACACTCTTCTGCAGCACGAATTGATGAAGTCTTTGGTGCGACACCACCTGAGACTGAGATTCCAGACTCTACGGCCGATGAAGTGATTCTTGATGACGGTACGAGAATCATTAAGGCAATCCCCATGTCTACTGTCTCTGGCGATGAAGCTATGGCTGAGCCAACCAATAAATCTGGTGACGATGCATCTGCAGTAGCAGTTGTTGAACCAGAAGCTGGTTCAGGTACCAGTGATCTGAACCAGGGCATATCTGATCAGACTGTAGTTACGACTGACCTCTGGGATGAAGATGAGCCACCTCAAGGGAATCTCGATTCCTTTGCTGACTTTGAGTTTGATGAGGGCTTACTGGAGGAGAATCAGTCTTCTAATTCTAAGCCAACCTTCAGCCTCACAAACGTCCAACCTCCCCCAGAAATCCAAAATGTTGAACAACCATATCGCCAACCAGAAACTTCACAAATCTCACACTCTTTTGCAGCACGAATTGATGAAGTCTTTGGTGTGACACCACCTGAGACTGAGATTCCAGACTCTACGGCCGATGAAGTGATTCTTGATGATGATACGAGAATCATTAAGGCAATCCCCGTGTCTACTGTCTCTGGCGATGAAGCTATGGCTGAGCCAACCAATAAATCTGGTGACGATGCATCTGCAGTAGCAGTTGTTGAACCAGAAGCTGGTTCAGGTACCAGTGATCTGAACCAGGGCATATCTGATCAGACTGTAGTTACGACTGACCTCTGGGATGAAGATGAGCCACCTCAAGGGAATCTCGATTCCTTTGCTGACTTTGAGTTTGATGAGGGCTTACTGGAGGAGAATCAGTCTTCTAATTCTAAGCCAACCTTCAGCCTCACAAACGTCCAACCTCCCCCAGAAATCCAAAATGTTGAACAACCATATCGCCAACCTGAAACTTCACAAATCTCACACTCTTTTGCAGCACGAATTGATGAAGTCTTTGGTGTGACACCACCTGAGACTGAGATTCCAGACTCTACGGCCGATGAAGTGATTCTTGATGATGGTACGAGAATCATTAAGGCAATCCCCGTGTTTACTGTCTCTGGCGATGAAGCTATGGCTGAGCCAACCAATAAATCTGGTGACGATGCATCTGCAGTAGCAGTTGTTGAACCAGAAGCTGGTTCAGGTACCAGTGATCTGAACCAGGGCATATCTGATCAGACTGTAGTTACGACTGACCTCTGGGATGAAGATGAGCCACCTCAAGGGAATCTCGATTCCTTTGCTGACTTTGAGTTTGATGAGGGCTTACTGGAGGAGAATCAGTCTTCTAATTCTAAGCCAACCTTCAGCCTCACAAACGTCCAACCTCCCCCAGAAATCCAAAATGTTGAACAACCATATCGCCAACCAGAAACTTCACATCAACATCTATATTTTCCACCCGGCTCCACACCTGCCTATGTTTCATCACCACGTTTTCAACCACAACTCCAACACTTACACCCACAAATTCACCAAGTGCCAAGGCCCATCAATTATGATATTGAGATTGAGAAGGAGTTGGACTCTTCTACTGAATCTGAGAGTCCAACTGAAATGCAGTTGGAAAAGGCATTAGATGGGCTTGGTAGAATTCCCTTTGTGGCTTCTGTTTCTGCACAGCCACCTCCTCCTTTGAGTGTAGAAGCACATTAGAGAAACAAAATGCCGAAGTCCAAAGCCTACTTATCAAGGTGGAGGACTTAACTAAATCTCTAACTGCCAATACTACGTCCCTGGCTGAAATGAAGGGTGCTCAGATGTTTTTGGCACTGAGTTCACCAAGGTTGCTGGAAATGAGGGACTAGTAGGTGGGAAGCTGAATGAGCTGGTACATTCATGTAATAATATAAGTATAGCTATCAGGGAAGCCTTCAGACTGGCCAAAAGAGATGTGCAAGCTTCAGTTGTTGCGAACTTGACATCTGGTATTGAATTGCTAAAACAAGAAGTTCTGGCAGTCGGGAAGGAGGTGAATGAGTTGGTAAAAAGGCCAAGTGTCAATGAGAAAGAACTTGGGTCTGCTGTTGGTAGTAATGTGATTGAGAAGTTGAAGTCTGAAATCTCTCAGACTCTTGTTGATTAGATTTCAGCTTCTGTGGCTGAAAAGGTTGAGGAAGGGGTCAGAAGGATGGTCCTAGAACTTACTCAAGACACTTCAGAGAAGGTAGATAAAGCTGTTGAACAAGTTCAGAAATCTGTATCTACTCTCGAAGAAATTGTTAAAGGCCAGTCCAAACAGTTAGATAAAATTCTGACCCTCCTTAAGAAAGAAAAAAAAAAGAAAAAAAAAAAAATTTGGAGGGACTAGTAGGTGGGAAGCTGAATGAGCTGGTACATTCATGTAATAAGATAAGTATAGCTATCAGGGAAGCCTTCAGACTGGCCAAAAGAGATGTGCAAGCTTCAGTTGTTGCGAACTTGACATCTGGTATTGAATTGCTAAAACAAGAAGTTCTGGCAGTCGGGAAGGAGGTGAATGAGTTGGTAAAAAGGCCAAGTGTCAATGAGAAAGAACTTGGGTCTGCTGTTGGTAGTAATGTGATTGAGAAGTTGAAGTCTGAAATCTCTCAGACTCTTGTTGATTAGATTTCAGCTTCTGTGGCTGAAAAGGTTGAGGAAGGGGTCAGAAGGATGGTCCTAGAACTTACTCAAGACACTTCAGAGAAGGTAGATAAAGCTGTTGAACAAGTTCAGAAATCTGAAATGCAAGCTTCTGAACCTGCTAAGAAAGATAAGGGCAAGGCCCAGTGGTGGATGAACCTTCAAAGAAAGATTCAAAGGGTTCTGGTTTGGTGGTTGGTGAAAATGTTGATGAACAAGGTTATCTCATTCATGATCCTAATGCTGATAGCAAAAAGTTAGAGGCTTTGTAGAAGCAAGTTTCTAATCAATTTATTATGTGGGGAGAAAATAAGGAAAGAGAAAGGGTTCAACATCAGAAAATGGGAACCCTTGATCATATTGATGCTGCAGCTATTGGTCTCTCACTTGAAAGATATCTGAAAATTAAAAATGATCCAAGAGTGCAGAAGGCTGTTGTTGATATGCTCGAGTATGAATATGGGGTGAATTATTCTCCATTAGAACAAAAGCTGGACCATCTCACATTCAAAATGTCCATTGAGGACTTGGTAAAAAAACAGAGAGAAAGAGATGGCAATTAAAAAGAAAGAAATTCTGGCTGGAGTTCTGAAGGTGGAAAAAGAATTGTCAAGGCCACCCATTAAGCCCAAAGTGACTGGACCAAGGTCATCAAGAAAGAATATTCGTGATGCTGATCTTTCTACCTTCAAACCAATGTCTGATGATGCTATTAAGCTCCAAAGAAAGCATGAGAAGGATCAATATGAGCATTATCTAAAGCATCGATCTCATCCAGCTAAAATAGTTGATATGGAGGTAACAAAAGCTGATGGATTGAAGCTTTTTGATTTGATTGTAAAAAGAGAAGGTAGAGCAGCTGAAGAGTATAATCAAGTTTCAGTGCACGAGTTTGGGATTTCTGAGCATAGGGAGATGATCCAAATATTGAGGGGGAAGCCGAAATCTGCTTTGATTGGTGCATGGTTATCCAGAATACAACAAAAGATGCAGGCCAAGGTAGAGATTGAAAGCAGATTGTTTGGAAAGAAGGATCATTCTCCACTGAAGAGGAAACCTACTGAAGCACCTTCTGGTTCAAGGCCTGCTAAGAAGTAGTTTCTTTTTCAGATTATCATGTACTTGTATAAATACTTGCAAATGTAACAAACACTTCAGTTTGTATATATGTTACATTTTGTAGCTTATAAGTAGATGATAGGTTTAAGTTAGAAAAACCACAAGTAAAATTCTGAGACATCAATGATCTATAAGATGTACTTAGAAAATTTTTACAACTTAAACAAAAACTTGCATTTCAGACTTACAAACATGTATAGATAGAAGTCTGAGATGCATGCACTATTTCAGAACAAATAGGGGGAATTTGTTAGGTCGAAAATCGACCAAGTATAATTTGTTCAAAAATAGCTGAAGCTCATTGAAGAATACTTGTATAGAATTCTGAGGTCGCTCAGAATTAGTTCACTGAAGCTTCACTTCAGTTCAGATCAACGTATCAGAATACCGTTCAGAATGAAGTCAAAGACTAAAGTCTGAAGAATGAGAATCAGTTCAGATGTGGAGCTCAGAAACTGATTCTACCTGATCGAAGACTGAAGCATCTCAGTGTAAAAGTACTTACACACTTTTACACTGATTACGAGGAAGACTTTTTACTTTACATATCTTTACCCGGTTAATAGATTTAACTATTAATTAAAGTACAAGGTAAAGTAAAGGTTGGGAATAAGGTTTGATAAGTCACATCAACGACTTATATACCTAAACCTTAAAAGTACACATGTAAGGAATTAGCTTTAATTCCTTAAATACTCCCAACCATATTTGTACGATCTGGTCCACGTCATCATGGACTTGGTCTATAAATATAAGTCTTCTCACAACTTGCAAATGGCTAGAAACCTTTGCATTGCAACTTGTGAGATATACTCTAAGTAATCCTTACGAGTATTTCCAAGTCATTAGATCACTTGTATTTCTAGGTTGTTTAGATATTTACACTTGGGTGTTTATCTTTGTTCCGCAACAACCTTTGTATTTGTTTATATATCAATAAATCAAATACCTTGAAAAATACATCGTGTCTCAATGCTACATACTTGATCTATACATATTATTTATATAGTTTCAGCCCTTATTGTTTCTTGCATTTACTTTCAGTATCTTTATTGTATTGTTCATCCATATCTGGATCGTATTCTGAACTGGTCTTCTTCCAGTTAGAACTACTTGCCAATCGGGTATTAAACCATCTATATTTAGGACTCACAATGTTTTTACCTTAATATATTTCAAAGTTTTTTTTCCTTTTTACTTTCATCTCTCTCCATCTCTCTCTCTCTCTCTCTCTCTCTCACACACACACACACACACACACACACACAATCTGATACCGTCCTAAATGAAAAAAAATGGTGATTTGTTCATGTGGATCTCCTTCTACTATACGAACACCATGGACTCCAAATAATTATATCTCACCATTATGGGGGGAAAATAACCCTATTTAACCATAAATTTTATGTAACATCTGCCGGTTTGACTGGTCAACATAACGTGACTAGTAGTTTTAAAATGAGTCAAAATTTGATAAAGTAAACTTTTGTAATGAAAAGGTAGGCATATGAATAGTCGTTAGAAACGTAATTTCGAAATAGATAATAATATGTCAACGAAATATTTGAACGAGTCTCGAGTTAAAAGTCTTAACTAAACAAATCATTTCTCGGGAGAAACCGGAACTAGCCGCGAGAGCCCATAAGGAGAACAAAACCCCCCAACCTCCCATTCTTCCTTTCATTTCTTATCCTCCTTTCTCTCTCTAAACTTTCTCTTCTCTAAACTCTCTCCTTTTCTCTCTAGAAAATGGAAGAACACCTTCCTTCTCTTTTTCTTCTTGAATTTTCGGATTTAATCATCATCTTGGTAAGGAAATCAACTAGTAAATGATATAATAATAACAATAATCTTCAAGGGTTCAAGAAATCTTCCATTTCAAGTCCAATAACAAGTGTTTTTCACTCCTTTGATCTCAAATCCGAAATTGGTTGTTCAAGGAACTTGGGTAAGTGTTTTTCATCTTCAAATTACTTGTTTATGTTGATACAAGTCTTGGATTACTAGCTATTTACAAGGTTTTGGTCAAAATTGGTGTTCTTGAACATATATGTCAAAAATTAGGTTTTCAAAGAGGGGTTTTTGATTTTGGAAGTGGGTTTTGATTTAGAGATGATACATATGCTTGATTTTACTAGAAATATGTTGTGTTAAAGTTTGGTAACTTGATTTGGATGTTTGGTGGATCAATTTTAGTATCAAAAAAGGTGAAGAACATTTTAGTTGCAGGTTTTAATGGCCGTTAGTTCTAAGGACTGTTTTTGATAATCCAGATGAACTATTCATAACCCAAATGAACTATTCATAACCCAGATCCGTTAGTTCTTAACGCCCGTTAGTTCTAAGGACTATTTTTGATAACCCAGATGAACTATTCATAACCCAGATCCGTTAGTTCTTAACGCCCGTTAGGGACTGATTTTGACAACATTTTCAAACGTCCATACCTTTTAAACCGTAAGTCCGTTTTCAACAATTCAAGCGGCCATAGAATCGTAAAGGAGTATACTTTCTGTCAGTAACATCCTTTTAAGGTGAATTAAAACTTGATTTATACAAAAATGGGTTCAAAGTGAATTGGTCAAGTCCGGTTTAGGCGATAAGTAACGAAATGAAATGATTTCACTTTGATTTTATCAAAACCTTATAAAATGGACATAATAAAGCATTTATAGTAAGATTAGGTTAATATTTATATGACCTTACCTTTTGAGATGCTTTAGGATTTATGTGATGCGTGTATGAATAGGTTTCGGCTATCGTGGACGTCGGTTCTACAATCTAACGTCTTGGGATTTGTATTGCGCGCGTCAGGTGAGTTTCGTAGCCCCTACTATATGTTGTATGCTTTGGGGGTGGAAAGATACTCGCTATGTGTTTATGTGTTATGTCGTAGATTAAGCTTATGTTTATTTTACGTGCATACGTTTTTGTGCTAGTACATGTCATAGGTAGACATGTATTGTGATTGGTATCGGTGTGGATGTAGTTGAACGTATAAGATTCTTGTAGCCTATACTAGAATGATATTTCGATGGGGTATATATATGATATTTGATGTGTTTATATGATTAGAGATTGGTAGGTTTTCGGTATGCTTAATGGGTGTTGGTCGGGTGGAGGGAAAGCCGATGGTATCACCTGTATACAAACCCTGCCAATACCTAAAGGGCATATCGAAAACCTAGGTCCATTTGGTGATTTAGTTAATTGGAAAGTGTACTCATTGTTAAACGTGAACGTGTTGTTATGTGGATGCATCATTGTTGATTAGACGTTGAATGTATTGTTACATTGATATCGTGTTGTATTATGCTTATATATATATATATATATGAACGTTATATATTAAGACGTAGACGTTGTGGATTGACGAATCCACATTCGGTATGATCATGCCACGTTACGGGTTGTTGAACCCGCGTTATTGACGTTATTATATATATAAGACGGAAGACGTTATGGATTATTGAATCCATATTATATTATACATATGTATGACGGAAGACGTTACGGATTGTTAAATCCATATTATATATATGAATGTAAGACGGGAAACGTTATTGTTGAATCCATATTATTATATATATGAATGTAAGACGGGAAACGTTACGGATTATTGAATCCGCGTTATATATATATATGTACGTATATCGAGGAAATCGTTGTTGTTAATCATTTAACGTTGAACATGTTATGTGATCCTACGAACTCACCAACCTAGTGTTGACGTTTTTGAGTATCTTTTCAGGTATAAGAGAAATTGCTTGCAAGCTAGGAGTTGATGCCTATAGATGGACCTAAGGATGGTTTGATTGAATTCTAGATCTTTAGACTCGGGCACGATGCCTCGGTTTGTTTCCCTTTTATGGGATTTGTATGTTGTATTTTGACTCGTTGATGTGTGAAATCGAGTTTGTAAAATTTATAAATAAGTAACCACTAAAAACCGACTACTACACACTTTCAGGCAGTGGACCTGATCGCATATAGTATAGTAAGTAGTAAGTCCGAGATCGTTCGCGGGGATTGGTTGTGAAATAATTGTTTGCTAAAATGGTTTTAGAATAAGGATGGAACCGTAGCCGAATTGCTACCTCACTTTGACAATATGAAATTAAAGAAATTGAAATGACAAGACAATTGAAAGTAAAGAAAGTTCAGACAATATAAATAAAGATCATCCACTTCGAATCCACTTGACTTCAGTTATGATTGCACACGATAAAGATCAAATTATTTAGAGTTGACAATATAATCGTGAAAGGATAGAAATACTCGCGTGGTACCACCAACCGCAAGCAAATCACCCAAACACCTAAGTTGCTAGTTTAATTACCCAAGCTGGTACCACCAATGGCTAGAAAATCTCCCCAACAATAAGTTTGCTTGATTATCCAATTACCAATTATGCCTATGTGAATGAAAACGTGGTACCACCAACCGTTTCTAAACACGTTTACCGATTAATTCCTATTATAGATTTGACATTCACCGTCATACCATGAACCGGTGACAACTGACCATAGACAATCGAATTGCAACGATAAACATATTCACCTAGTACCACTAACGATGAACACATAAACCATCAACATCAAAAGAATAAATCACAAGGAATTAATTGATAAAGATCACGACACAACGATAATTTAATCAACTCTTGAATTAAAATATTGCAATCATATCATTCGTCAAGTTTCATCAAAGTGGATGATTGGAAATCTAGCCACTCATGCTAAATTGAAAATAACAAACGAAATAGAAAGAGAACATATTGTACCAATATTTGTTGAATGTAAATTGCAATACAGAAAATTAGATACGATCTAGATGGGTGTTCTTGAATCTTCAATGAATCCAATGATGAAATCTGAGATGATCCTTCGAAGAATTCGCGGTAGAACAGCTCCTAGAAAGAAAATTTGATAAACGGGAAACAGGGTTTATTTTTCTATTTATACCTCCCCAAAAATCTGCTGCAAAAGGCTGAAACCCTGATTTTCCCGTGCACTCACTGCGGCGCAGTGGGCCTTGTGCACCCCCACTGCGGCGCAGTGGGGAAAATGCTCCCACTGCGGCGCAGTTAAAATCCTCTGGAAATCCATTACTTTTACTCTGCCTTTGACTGCGGCGCAGTGGGGCAACGTCCCTCCCACTGCGGCGCATGGAATCTCCCACTGCGGCGCAGTTAAAATCCTCTGGAAATCCATTACTTTTACTCAGCCTTTGACTGCGGCGCAGTGGGGCAACGTCCCTCCCACTGCGGCGCATGGAATATCCTCTGGAAATTATTTGGCATTGGCACCCAACAACTGCGGCGCAGTGGGGATACACTCCTCCCACTGCGGCGCAGTGATAATCGTCTGGATTTCATGTGCCTTCTCACCCATTGACTGCGGCGCAGTGGGGCAACATACCTCCCACTGCGGCGCAGTCAATACTTGCTGAAATCTTTAGTTCTTCATTATTAACCGCTCTCGACACTCGGATCAACATCTTCGCCTAAATTCGTCAGAAAATGCACCAAATGGACGCACAACCTGGTAAGAACCTGAAAGCACTAACAAACACCATAAACGCGCCAAATGCATATAAAATTGACTCAAAACACATACGAAAAAGGTCAATAATGATGTGGGCGATCTATATAAATTGGTCACATCAAATCCCCCCACACTTGAGCGTTGCTTGTCCTCAAGCAAATCTGGAAATTAAACAAAAACATTCCTTGGCACGAAGCTATATAAACACATTATGATTATCAAAAAGAAGCCAAACCAAGTATGTCGATGACAAGGACTTTGGTGAAGCAGTTTTAATCTTAAATGAAAATCCGAAATGTTTGACAATATCTGAACAATCCACAAGCCTCAATAACACGACTAAGCAAAAGTGAAACAAATGAGCCTATCAAAATCATCCTACTCCAACGAACTTACTATTGGGGTTGAATATATATGAATAATCACTCATTGCACGGTCGTGATGCATATCTTACCATAGGCTTGAACAAGGATCATAGCTTCACCGACATGGCGTGAGCACCAAGTACATCATCAAAATTTGGCATATAAGTCGGTTGTAAAGTTAGGCTAAGGGTATTTACAATGGGATTTGGGAAATTTAGGTTAGTGATAGGAAATAACAAAAGTATAAGTTATGTACAAAATAGTCTAATCAAACCCTTACCATTGATTGTCACCAACCCATAAGATGCTATCCCTTGAACACACCTCAAAAGTAACAAGCAAACCGACACCATTGTGGTGTATCAACTTCAAACAACTTAGGAACAACCAAATCTTCCATTCTATTCACGAACCACATGATACAACAATTCTTTTGACATATAAAAATGAGAAGCACCTACTAGTAGCCCAAGTTCTTTTCTTCCTTTTTTTTTCTTATTTCATTTTTTTCTCTTTTTTTTTTTTTTATTTTTCTGTTTTTTTTTTTTTTTCTGTTTTTCATTTTTTCTTCTTTATTGAACCATTTTTACTCTACTAGTAGGTACCCTCTTACAATGATGAACAATGTCTATAACAACATACTTCCTTTGAACAATCCAATACATTCCCCAATAACTTGACCAATCGACGTATTCCCATAGACCAAGTATATTCCAACAGATAACCCATTGAAGCTCTCCGAAACCGTCCAAACAAACCAATGACAATCAATGGCCCCCCAAAATTAGACTATCGGTATGGCGAGGTAAAGTTTACATATTTAAGTGGATTTATACAAAGGAAAAGGCTAAGTTCAAAAAGTGTGTCTAAGTGTATCTTGCACTAAAGATGAGTGCAACAAAGGTTCACAAAGAAAGGAAAATCACTGACCAGAGTAGCCAGCAACACCAAACATCTATGTACATGTATAAAAGTATGTATGCTAAAGGTAAAAATATACATAAGCAAGGGGTGAATAGAAAGAAAATACGGGTCAAACCTAGTATGCCAATTCGTCATCCAATGTACTTATATCACAAAAGTGATCTCACTGCGATCTCGTAACGATCACCAGGCCAAGTTCTAGCTCAACACATCACCGGCACACTCATATCATCTGCACAAACACGAAACAAGTATGGATGGTCCCAAAAATAATACTTAACATCCGATATGAGCTTCTTCTTCTGCTGGGACGTGAAATCATTAGGTATCTCACCTGCAACCAAATAATTAGCTATATCTGCAAACCAAGGAGCTTCATCAGAGTTAGAGATAAACATTAAAGACTCATCGGGGAAGTGATCATTGATCTCCCATCACGAAGTTCCTCCCGGTGAGGATCTTCCAAACGACTCAAATGATCGGTAGCCAAATTTTCAGCCCCTTTCTTATCCTTTATCTCAATGTCAAATTCTTGCAACAAAACAATCCAACGGATAAGCCTGGGTTTAGCATCCTGTTTCAAGAACAGGTACTTAAGGGCTGAATGGTCAGTGAAAACTATGGTCTTACTCAAAACAAGATATGATCTAAACTTATCAAATACAAAGACCACTGCAAGCAACTCCTTTTCTGTAGTGGTGTAATTTTGTTGGGCGGGGTTCAAAGTCTTACTAGCAAAGTAAATGGGTTTGAAATGTTTCTCAACCCTTTGCCCTAGCACAGCTCCCACAGCATAGTCACTTGCATCACACATCAACTCGAAAGGCAATTCCCAATCTGGAGCTACCATGATAGGAGAATCTGTCAACTTCTCCTTCAATACCTGAAAAGCACTCAAACAAGCATCATCAAAAACAAAAGGAATGTCCTTTTCCAACAAGTGGGTCATAGGACGAGTAATCTTAGAGAAATCCTTAATAAATCGACGATAAAAACCTGCATGACCAAGAAAACTCCTTACCCCTTTCACATTGGAAGGCGGGGGTAATTTGGCAATTACATCTATCTTAGCCCGATCAACCTCAATCCTGGCCTTAGACACTTTATGCCCTAACACAATACCCTCAGTGACCATAAAATGGCACTTCTCCCAATTCAAAACAAGGTGTGCCCTCTCACACCGTTCCAACATCCTATCCAAATTACTCAAACATGAATGAAAAGAATCCCCAAAAACTGAAAAATCATCCATGAAAACTTCCATGGAAGTTTCAAGCATGTCGTGGAAAATAGCAATCATGCACCTTTGAAAGGTGCTAGGGGCATTACACAAACCAAACGGCATACGCCGATAAGAAAAAGTGCCAAATGGACAAGTGAAAGTGGTTTTCTCTTGATCCTTGGGATCAATGGGTATTTGAAAGTACCCGGAAAACCCGTCTAAGAAACAAAAATATTCATTCCCTGCAAGACGTTCCAACATTTGATCAATAAAAGGAAGGGGAAATGATCCTTACGGGTGGCATCATTAAGCTTACGGTAATCTATACAAACCCGCCAACCCGTAATAGTCCTAGTGGCCAAAAGCTCCTTATTATCATTTTCAATGACTGTCATGCCCCCCTTTTTGGGCACACAGTGGACAGGACTTACCCATGGACTATCGGCAATAGGAAAAATGATTCCAGCATCAAGAAGCTTAATTACCTCTTTCTTAACAACCTCCTTCATATTAGGATTCAGCCGCCTTTGTCTCTGGACAACGGGCTTAACATCATCAAGAAAATCAATCTTATGCTGGCAGAAATTAGGACTAACACCTGGAATATCTGTGGTCTTCCAAGCAAAAGCCCGCTTGTGGGCTTTAAGAACAGACATGAGACGGTCTTTCTCGTCACTCGAGAGTGAGGATGAGATAACCACTGGAAGAGAAGACTCACCTGACAGATATGCATACTCTAGATGGTCTGAAAGCGGCTTGAGCTCCAAGTCAGTAGGTATCAACAGAGTTAGGTACCCTTGAACTCCTGTCAGCAACTACCTCCTCAAAAATCTCATCCTCGGGAGGTGATTCATCCAATCTTAGTGCCATGACCTCTGCAAACAAAGCTTCATCGGTAATTTCTCCAGATCCTAAATTAGCGATCTCCTCCTCTCCAATATCTGTCTCCATGAATTCCTGAAATTCTTGATCCAATGCATCATCAATGACATCAATCCTGAAACAAGTCTCATCATTTGAATAAGAATGCTTGATAGACTTTTCAACATTAAACACAATCCTATCAGTTCCTACGCCTAAGGAAATCTCCTTATCCTTCACACGGATGATAGCATCCGCGGTATTAAGGAATGGGCGTCCAAGAATAAGAGGGACCTTCGTATCTTCCTCCATTTCGAGGATAACGAAGTCAACTAGAAAAACAATATGGCCCACTCTGACACTAATGTTTTCAGCAATCCCGATGGGATACTGAAAAGAATGGTCAGCAAGTATTATACTCATACGAGTAGGGCGAAGGACTCCCAATGACAACTTGGCATAAACCGAGTAAGGCATCAAATTGATGCTAGCCCCTAAATCAGCTAACGCTTTACAAATAATAGTTCTAATAGAGCAAGTGATAAGAAAACTCCCTGGGTCTTCAAGCTTTGGTGGAATGCGGTTCTGCAAGATAGCAGAACACTCGGCATTAATAAAAGTAGCCTTTTCCTCTTCAAACTTCCCTTTGTCTGTCACAAGCTCCTTAATGAACTTAGCATAATTGGGCATCCCCTGAATAAGATCAACTAAAGGAACATTAATATGAACATTTTTTATCATGTCCACAAACTTGTTATATTGCTTCTTCAGCTTTGCTTTCCTGAACCTTTGTGGAAATGGTATCTTCGACTTGTATGGTTTAACCTCTGGAACCACAGCCGGTTTTGATGGAGTGAACGGAGTCTTCACGGTCGAATCTTCCTCCATCACTATTTCTTCATCAACATCGGTATCATCACCCCCGTTATCCTGCACATCTGAAACAACAACATTAGGAATAGGAGGTGGGTCATAAGACCTACCAGTACGAGTGGTGATGGCTTTGGCTTGCTCATTACGGACTGGAGGTGGAGTGTATTTCTGTCCCTGACTAAACTGTCCCGAATTAAACTGAGGTCTAGGATTCTGCTATGTGTTGCTAGGAAGAGTCCCCGTGGGCCTAGCAAGAGCTGCCATCCTACTTTCGAGATCCTTGAAATTAGCACCCTAATTTTTCATGTTGATCTCCACCTTCCCGCTTATCTGATCCAACCTCTCACTCAAAGCCTTAGTATCATCCCTGATCATTTGAATGCTAGTGTTCGTTTCAACTTGATTACTAGCCAACTGCTTCATCATCTCCCTCAACTCGGCATTAGGATCGGCATTAGAAGAAGAAGAACCTGATCCTTGTCCTTGCTGAGTCTGCTGTTGTGGCTGATTCTGATAATTATCTCTTTGCCACCTGTTACCTGAAAAACGAGGAGCATTAGCCTGAAAAGGAGAGTTATAAGAAGAATTACCTGAAGGCCGGTTCTGGAAACCGGTGTTGCGGTGGTAGCTCCCTTGGGGTTGATTCTGAACATAGTTCACATCTTCGGGTGCCCGATTTGGACACTCATCAGAATAGTGCATATCACCACAATGATCACACCCATCGGCTACGACCTTAACATCCCTCTCAATTGCTCCAAACCTAGTCTCTTGAGCAGCAAAGCTCCTATCCATGCGCTTAGATAGCGCCTTAATCTCTCCAATAACCCCTGAATCGTTGCTAGCTTCAACCTTAGCAACTCTCCCTTGGTTAGTTCTTTTCTTCATCTTTCTTTCATTCTTCAAGAACCTTTCATCATCCATATTTGAGTTATCCTTTGCCATGTCTTCCAAGATTTGATAGCCTTCATTGGGTGTAATGTTATTGAAACTACCCCAAAAGCATATCCCAATTCTCGTTTAGACTTCTTATTCAACCCATCAAAGAAAAGCTCCACATATTGTTCCTTAGTCAAATTGTGACCTGGACAATTTCTCAACATCTCCTTGAAACGAACCCAAGCATCTGCAACATCTTCTCCATCATCTTGTTCAAACGACCTAATCATATTCTCCAACTTTCTTTGAGTTCTAAGTGAATAAAACTCACCAATGAAATCCTCCTTAAGTTGGTTCCAAGTAGTGATTGAATTTTCTGGAAGATCATTGAACCAATCAAGTGCTTCTCCGGTGATTGACATGGGAAATGTCTCAAGTTTCACGGCATTCATTTGATTTTGACCATATTGATAAAGCTGAGCCAACTTTTCAAACCTATCCAAGTGTTGGTAAGGATCCCATTTCTTTTTTCCATCAAATTGGTGCTCTTCTATGCTCTTAAGATGATTCCCTTTCAAATTGAAAGTGTGATCAATGGCCGGTGGTCTAATGGCGGAGCCACGGCTAGTTGGAATAGTTCGAACCCTCTCGCCATAGCGAGTGTCATTTGGATCCCTTGGTTGTTCGTCACCCATCTCTTCTTGCTTAACTTCTAAATGGAAAAATTCGTCTAAATAAAACCCTTCCTCGTCCGAATCAGGAGTGGGTTTAGCTATAGGTGAAAACGGTGTTGGTATTGGTGTTGTGGGTTCAGTGAAGTTAAACCGACGCCCTCTTGGTCTTCTCGGAGTAGACAAAGGACTATTCAAAGGTAGACCCGAAGAACGCAAGTTCATCAACTAAAGAAATATGCCTGCAAACACACAACTAACACAAACACGTCAAATGCAACCGTGATAAGAAAAGAAAACTAAACTAATAAAACAAGTAACTTCCTCACGCGTGAGAAAGGATCAAACCACTAAATTAACAACTAAATCGGCACACAATCCCCGGCAGCGGCGCCAAAAACTTGATGTGTGAAATCGAGTTTGTAAAATTTATAAATAAGTACCCACAAAAAACCGACTACTACACACTTTCAGGCAGTGGACCTGATCGCATATAGTATAGTAAGTAGTAAGTCCGAGATCGTTCGCGGGGATTGGTTGTGAAATAATTGTTTGCTAAAATGGTTTTAGAATAAGGATGGAACCGTAGCCGAATTGCTACCTCACTTTGACAATATGAAATTAAAGAAATTGAAATGACAAGACAATTGAAAGTAAAGAAAGTTCAGACAATATAAATAAAGATCATCCACTTCGAATCCACTTGACTTCAGTTATGATTGCACACGATAAAGATCAAATTGTTTAGAGTTGACAAGATAATCGTGAAAGGATAGAAATACTCGCGTGGTACCACCAACCGCAAGCAAATCACCCAAACACCTAAGTTGTTAGTTTAATTACCCAAGCCGGTACCACCAATGCCTAGAAAATCTCCCCAACAATAAGTTTGCTTGATTATCCAATTACCAATTATGCCTATGTGAATGAAAACGTGGTACCACCAACCGTTTCTAAACACGTTTACCGATTAATTCCTATTATAGATTTGACATTCACCGTCATACCATGAACCGGTGACAACTGACCATAGACAATCGAATTGCAATGATAAACATATTCACCTAGTACCACTAACGATGAACACATAAACCATCAACATCAAAAGAATAAATCACAAGGAATTATTTGATAAAGATCATGACACAACGATAATTTAATCAACTCTTGAATTAAAATATTGCAATCATATCATTCGTCAAGTTTCATCAAAGTGGATGATTGGAAATCTAGCCACTCATGCTAAATTGAAAATAACAAACGAAATAGAAAGAGAACATATTGTACCAATATTTGTTGAATGTAAATTGCAATACAGAAAATTAGATACGATCTAGATGGGTGTTCTTGAATCTTCAATGAATCCAATGATGAAATCTGAGATGATCCTTCGAAGAATTCACGGTAGAACAGCTCCTAGAAAGAAAATTTGATAAATGGGAAATAGGGTTTATTTTTCTATTTATACCTCCCCAAAAATCTGCTGAAACCCTGATTTTCCCGTGCACTCACTGCGGCGCAGTGGGCCTTGTGCACCCCCACTGCGGCGCAGTGAAGGATCCCTGGAATTCTTGTTCTCTAGTGACTGCGGCGCAGTGGGGCAAGTGCACTCCCACTGCGGCGCAGTTAAAATCCTCTGGAAATCCATTACTTTTACTCTGCCTTTGACTGCGGCGCAGTGGGGCAACGTCCCTCCCACTGCGGCGCATGGAATATCCTCTGGAAATTATTTGGCATTGGCACCCAACAACTGCGGCGCAGTGGGGATACACTCCTCCCACTGCGGCGCAGTGATAATCGTCTGGATTTCATGTGCCTTCTCACCCATTGACTGCGGCGCAGTGGGGCAACATACCTCCCACTGCGGCGCAGTCAATACTTGCTGAAATCTTTAGTTCTTCATTATTAACCACTCTTGACACTCGGATCAACATCTTGGCCTAAATTCGTCAGAAAATGCACCAAATGGACGCACAACCTGGTAAGAACCTGAAAGCACTAACAAACACCATAAACGCGCCAAATGCATACAAAATTGACTCAAAACACATACGGAAAAGGCCAATAATGATGTGGGCGATCTATATAAATTGGTCACATCACTCGTGTATGACAACTTGTAGCCTTGTATGAACATCAAATAGTTTCTCTGAGTAATATCCATTTGCAAGCTCGTTTCAGTTGCATCTCACGTTTCCGCCACTGGTGGGGTGTTACAAAATGGTATCAGAGCCTAGGTTTTAGAGAATTAGGTGGTTTGGCCTAGACTAAAACCTAAGCACCCGCATATAGTATATTTCATAGGAAACTATGTGTGCATTGCTAT
>CM067170.1:149456680-149475735 GCA_034093135.1 Erigeron breviscapus | reverse complement strand
TAATCCCATTATTCGGACACTTGATAAATCCAGATTATAAGGCTCCAAGATGAGGATGGGAAGATGAAGAGCCTGTTGCTGCTGCTGCTGATGCTCAGGGTCAAGTTGATCCTCAGGAAGAGCAAGCTGATCAGTTTGAGGGATTGAATGAAGTTCCTTTATATACTGATGTTCCAGAGCATGATCCGGAGATGGATGCTCTAGAGGAGGACATAGATGATCCAGCAAATCTTGTGACACCTACTACTGGGGTTTCTACTTCTACCTCTGCTCCAGTAGATGTTGTTGGTCCTTCTGAACCAAATGTTGATGATGATGATGGTTCAGATGATGATGAATGATGCAGATAGACCACCAAAGAGAAGAAGAAGACAAGGAAAAGGGATTGACGCTGTTGAGAAGATTCAAGCCCTTCAGCGACCTCAGTCAGAAATTGATAGGGAGTTTGCTGAGTATAATACTGCTATGGAGATGTCACATACACCCATTCCAGTTGATACACCATCAGTTGCTGCTTTGAGAGCTCCTGTTACTGATGTTCCGGTTTCGGTGTCTACTACTTCTGCTGGTCATTCTGTTGGAGAGAAAAGGCCGAGAACCAAGTTTACGATTTATTTAGATGGTTCTCATGCTAGAGTTGTCAATGAGGCTACGACTGTTACGACTACTAGAGCTCCAGAGTCGTCAGTACGTCAAGAGCCAGTGCCTACAGTTTCTGCTCCTATGCCTCATTCTACTCCTATTCAGGCACTAGTTCCTGATGCTACAGTCATGGATCGTCTGCGGTTGCCTTTACAAAGACCTCAGATGCCTCCATCAGGAACTTTTCATGCTCGTATGCCTTCATTTGAGACTACGATGCCACCGCCTGCTTCTACATCTAACATTGCTTCTACTTCGGGTTCAGCTTTGCCAGTACAAGTTCAGCTGAGTCGTATTGTTTCGGAGAAGAAGTTGTTGGAGATGCGAGTCACAGCGTTGGAGAACCAGTTGAACCTCCAAGCTGCAAAACATCAGGAAGAGATGGACGTTATGACTGCTCTTGTTCATTCTCTTGCAGATAAACTTGATCGATTCTTGTCTCAAGGGGGAGATAAAGATGGTTGTAAGGATGGTGAGCTAGCAAAGAAGCGAAGAGATGATGATCATGATGATCAAGATCCAGCTCAAGGTCCTACTCAAGATCAACCTCAAGATATTGGTGAGCCAGAGAATCGAGGTCAAGATGTTGATGCTGCTGTTGATGTAATGGTGTCAGAAACTGCTGAAATTCAGGGGGAGTTGCCAAGACAAAGAGAGTCAGAGATTGCTGGCACAGTTGGTGCTAGTACATCTGGGACTCACAAAGGTAAAGTTGTGATGGTTGCTCCTGATGCAGATCCTGATGATCCAGACAATTCGTCAGATGAGGAAGATTCCAATTCAGGTAAATCCAATTCTAGTAAGAGTCCTGATTATCACAATCCACGAAGTGTGAGATCAGAACAAGAAAGACTAGAAAGGGAAATTGCAGAAAAATTTGAGAATGATCCTCATAATCAAGTTGACGAAGAATCAAAAGCATGGGGAAATCTTAGCATAGAGGTAATCAAGCTAACATTGATCTTGATAGTGATCAATGGTCAGATTCAGATCGTCATTGGAGAGAGAGGAGACAACAAAGGATTTTGAATCGAATGTCGTCTGGCTCTGATTCTAGTTCTGATGATCCTGAAGACTCAGATTATAGACCTTGATGTTAATGATTTTTGTACTTTGAATGATTAACAATGATTATAAGATAAATATTAATGTATTAAGTAGTTACATTATATTTATGATATAATATTATTTTATCTTGTTTTATGTATTTATACTAATTTTTATTTAAGTCTTAACATATATTTTATGTTCTTTATCTTTGTATGTTTGAATATGTTAAATTGCAGATAAGCTTCAAATAGGTGCTTTGGATGACATTGATGATATTGATGATGACTTAGACAGTATCATTGATGAAGATTTGGAAGAAGAAGAAATTGTTCCTAAATCAGAATGGAAAAGGTTGTTAACGAAACCTTATGACTTTGATCGTGTCTTTGGAGAAGATAGAGAAATTCCAATAGAACCGGTAGCTGAAGAGGAACATTTCAGACTTAATCTGATCAGAGATAGTCCAGACGAACCAAGAAATGCTGCAAAGTTGATATTCAAAGTATTTGCAAAGATTATTGATGAAGGACATGAAAATGTTATTGATCTATGCTGGAAGATTGATGCTACGCGAGAGTTTGATATAAGAAATTATCATATCCCTCCGGTGCAGCAAGATTCTGACTTCTGTATTGATAGAAGGATTCCAGCTTATATAGGTCCTACTGGTATGCCAATGGGTGATTGTTTAAAGCCGTCGATGTTTTGGGAGTTTATCTCAGACAAGGACGCACCCACGTATTTCTCAGTGATACAAAGTTGGTTCTATGATCATAGAATTAATTTATTTGTTATCAAGAGAAAAGAGGGATGTCAGTACATGCCAAAAGACTTAAAAATTTCCGAAGTCTAAGTGATTCAGATTTGATGGATTTGGGAAAGAGATGGTTTGTAAATCTTCAGAATAATGGATATGCTGATTATTTCTGGAATAGATTGAAAAAGGAAAGAATTTGGCATTTTGGAGATAGAGGTTTGAAACCAGAGGAAAGATTGGTTAAACCTAGATCACCGAAGAAGATTACAAAACCAGATGGCACAGTTGAGGTTGTTCAGAGAAAGATCAAATGTGTTAAACAAGTTCCCGCTATCAAATGGGATCAAGATATGCTGACTACTATGACATATTGGCAGATAGATATCAAGTCAGGTGAAGCACAAATGTTTGTTAATAATTCAAAGAGCAAGATGTTGCTTCGCATGTATGATCCAATGCAAGTTGTCAATTTGTCAAGAGGTGATCAAAGAAGATTGATTGAGACACCTTGTACAGCTCAGAGATTTTGGAGAACTGAAGTTAGACGCTATCGCAATATTCTCGGATTTTGTTTAGCTGAGAAAATTCATGCAAATAGCATAAGCCTTCTATTTCATGGTTAAGCATGAAGTTCAAAGTTAAAGAAATCTAGTCGCTAATGTCAAGGGGGAGTCTGTAGATGAAGATTTGTGTGACAATAGCAACATAGATTTGATTAACGTTTTTGATCTTGGGAATATATTTGTAATCGTTGAATAATAAGTCGTTAGAACATATGTTTGTGTTTAATGATTACGTTTGAACTTCAATGTGAAATCTGTTTATGTTTATTGTTGAGTTTGTGTGTTATATTATTGTTTTGCAGGTACAAGGATGTAGAGCCAAGGTTATAAGTGTCGTAGAACACTTAAACGGTGGCTGAATGTCATGTACGGGCGAAATAAAGGATCCAAGAGACGCTCCTCGTGCTGACGTCAGCAGCACGTTGAAGTGCCTTTGTGCTGACGTCAGCGCGAAGACAAGTCATTTGGTGGATCTGGTTTATTGGACTTCGCGTATGGTCCAAGCCCACACAAACTAAATCAATATAAGTATAAATACAAACCAATTTTACGTAATTGGTAACGAATTAGAGATTGAAGGCCGAATTGTTGCTCGTGACTACTCCTACACGAATTAGCAATTCGTGTAACACCTTAGGTTGATTAATTACTCATTAATTGACAAAAGGCAATAGCAATCTAGTTATCTCAAGAGGATTCCGCACTCTTGACATAACGAATCACGTCTTATTTACGATCTATACAACGATAGGGACTTACAGGCACCATTGAATGTAGCACCTCTTCGAGCCGTTCGTCCTCAAGGAAACTTTCCTTGGGGAACATGCTTTGGATGTGGAAGCCCCGATCACTAGCGAAACAATTGTCCGCAATGGGTTGGACAACAAGTTCAAGTGGAGGTCCACCCCAATCAACTCCAAGTCGCCGGGCCAAACCAAAACCGTGGCCAACAAGGCCATCAAGTTCAACCTCGTGGCCGAGCTTTTGCGGGAAATGGCAATGAAGGCCGGAACGGTCCAAACGTTGATGAAGGTACATTTCTGTAAGTCCCAACTCAATAGATGGTACTACCTGAAGACACCTCAATGTCGATGGTGGAGTTACTTTGCAATATAAGCACTGAACTGGAGACGACCAGTTGCAGTGAGTATATACCAAGTTCTAGATAGATTACTTATTTAAGTGACAATAAGTAAAGAACAATGCAATAATATAAAATACTTGTAAGTAAATTGGTGAGACAATATGTAATTTTCAAGTGTAATTTATTTATTAACTTTAAATAAATTACAAGGTTGTTGCGGAACCATGATAATACAAAGTATGTAAATATCCTAACAACCTATGAACTACAATTGATCTACACTTGGAATTTCTCTAAACAATCGAACACTTAAAGTTGTGAAATGTTCCTTTTTACGATTGAGAGAATATTGCACAAGTTCACCAAGAATATTGCAGGTTTGCAAAGTATGTGTTGTTATTCTTGTTGTGCAATGACTTGTATTTATAGGCAAAGTTAACATTGGGATGTTAACTTTGGCCGTACAAATATGGTTGAGAACATTTAAGGAATAGCATTTAATTCCTTAAATTGTTGTTTAAAGTTGCAGTATAAAGCAACTTTACTCAACCAGCTTTATGTACCTTTTTGTACTTTATACATAGATAAAGCTTATTATCCGTGTAATAGCACATAAAGCATAAAAGTCAATTCCTCGTAATTAGTGTAAAGCTTTGTAAGAGCTTTCCACTGATGGTCTCCAGTTTGTAACTGACTAGAATGTCAACTGGGCTTCGCTGCCATTGTCATTCTCTATCTTCCACCTGTTGTCTTCGACTTCAACTGGAATGATTCTTCAACTGGTCAGTTCTCAACTGGAGGAAGTCTTCAGTTGCGTTAACTGTACGATGCAACTGGACTTCAATATATTTCTGGACAAATCTTCTTGGTCTCTAGGTGCAACTGGAGACTGGCCAGTTTCACCGAAACTGGTCCTAACAAATTCCCCCTATTTGTCCTGAAATATTGCCAAGTCTTTTTCAGTTCTTGTATCTGTACAAGTGTGAACTGGAGAGACTTGTTCGATTAAATCTATCTAAGATTTCCAAGGCATTTTTATAGATCAACAAATGCCTTGGGTTTTTCTTTTGAGTTTGTTAGATCTAATCTATTATCTGTTTGGTCCAGATTTACTGGACTCGCTCCAGACTCGACTACTGGAGCCTTACTGAAGATCTGTCCAGAAACGTGTTCTACTGTACCTACTCCAGACTTGGAATCTGGAGTCCCTCTGAAGATTTGTCCAGAAATAATGGAAGACCAGTGAGCAAATACTTGTATAGGAAATCTGGAGTATTCTCCAGATTAGCTCACTGGACTCACCCCAGTCCAGATCTACTCTACTGAAGACGTTCTCACTAAAGTCAAAGACTGAAGTCAGAATAAAGAAGACTGACAAATGGCGGAGTCCACTGGAAGTCTTACCAGATCTGTACACTGGAGGATTGTCAGTGTTCTAGACCTTACAAGTCTGAACACTGATATCGAGGAATTGACTTTTGCCTTTACACACTTTCCAAAGAACACTCCACTTGTTCTTTACCAAAGTTTATACGTGTGTAAAGGTGGTTGGTTAAAAGAATAAAGTCATATTGATGTGACTTTATCCTTGTACCGTAACCAATGCATTTAATGTTCTTGTCGGTTCATTAAATGCATGCAACCATATTTGTACGGCACAAAATTCACTGGTGAACTTTGTTGCCTATAAATACAAAGTCATTTCTTTGAGAAAATTACTTTAAAGCATACATTTAGCATTAGAGTGAATTTGTCTAAATATTCTCGATCTTAAACAGGGATACTTCACAACTTTAAGTATCTCGATCCAAAAGAGTTATTTGACAAATATAGATCATTTATAATTCATAGGTTGTTAGGATACATACTTATTTGTATTATCTTGATTCCGCACAACCTTGTATTTTATTTAACATCATAAATAAAATACACCTTGAAAAATACATAATGTTCCACTTTACTTGTTTATTGCTTTAAGTCGTGTATTACTTTATTTATATACTTGCATTTATATTTAAGTAATACTAGTCCATTCTAGTGATTATTAGACTTGTTGTATTTTACACTTCTGGGTTAACCATCGTATTTGGGACCTCACAATTGGTATCAGAGCAGAAGGCTAAACATTGCCTAGATCTGCTTCTTTGATGGCCATCCCTGAAAATACACAAGCAAGTTTTAATTTTGGTCCCGATCCTAATGTTAATGTTAATGATCAAAATAATGAACCACCTATTGTTAATAACACTAATCCACCACCTCCTCCTACTCCTGCTTCTCCACATGTGCATGTGCACTATTCAAATAATCCTGTTCCTAAATTCAGTGGGAACAGCGATGAATTTGGTACGTAGAAGGCTAGGATGATATTGCATATCACTGGTATTGAGAGGAATATGATGAAAATCTTAAATGAAGGACCTTATGTCCCCACATCACCTTTCAATCCCCTTCTTGATCCTTCTGGATCTAGAAGAGGAAGGGAAAAGAGGGAGGAACATTGGTCAGAAGAGGAGAGGAGATTGGTGAATCTAGACACCCTTCTCAAAAACATGATCCTCGGGCCGTTCCAGAAACCCTAATTCCCACACTAGTTCTTTTTCCTAGTGCTAAAACCATGTGGGATGAACTTTTAAATCAGCATGAAGGAGGAGATGACACCATTGTCACCAGAAAGGTCTCCTTAAACAAGAAGTATGAGTCATTTTTTGCTCAACCCAATGAGTCTCTCACTGGTACTTACACCAGATTTATGAGTATCATAAACCAGTTGAGAGGTCTTGGTGTTGAAAAGGACAAGGATATACTTCTGGAGAAATTTTGTGATATTCTGCCCACCAAATGGTCTCACATGATCCTGGTCTTACGACAAGGTAAAACTCTGCACACACACACTCTCTCAACTTTATATGGAGTTTTCAGGTACACTGAAGAAAATCAAGCTCAGAGAGTGGTTGCAGAACAAGATGCTTATAACCATGCCTCCAGTAGTCCTAATGTGGTTAGTCATACTGAACCACAAAGTCACAGCACTGATATCTTCTGAGAATGTATTTTCTATGAAGAAGATGGTGTCTGAACTCATGGATTCTGGAGAGTCCAGTCAAATCTCTCCAGACTGTTGTGATGAAACTGATGATGATGACCTTATTGCAATGATTGCTAAAATGTTTTAACCGTTTCAAAGCAAGAGCAAATAGGCCATCTGGAGAATTTGCATCCAGTTCTTCAACTGATAAGACCAATTTGACATGCTTTAAGTGTGGCAAAAAGGGTCATTTCATGAAAGATTGCAGGTCCAGCCAGTTTGTATCCAAGCCTGGTCCATTTTCTACAAATAATAAGCCTGATGATAGCTATAAATTGAAATATAAAAAGCTTAAGGCCCAAATTGCTCTCATGGCACAACAAATGGAAAACAATAATAAGTGCATGATTGCAACAACTGAAGAGAAGTGGGTTCCTTCTGATGAATCATCTGTTGATGAAGAAGAAGAAAGAGATTGTTGTTACATGGCTCTGGCAGACGAAGAGCACCTGGTGAAGGAAGATATCACATCTGGACGATGGGTGGACATTGTTATTAAAAAGGTTAGTGATTATGATACTGCAACTGACCAAGAATTAAAAATGGACATCGCTGAAGCTCTTAATTCTGATTTAATATTTGTTGAAACTGTTAGATCTGACTGTGTAAATGGTCTAGAAACAGATTTTTCTGAAATAACTGTTTTAATATCAAAATTGAAAGAACTTCAAGACATTGAACTGGCATTTCAAGCCCATGTTCTGGTAACTGAACAATTGATTCAAGAAAAACAAGATCTTGAAGTCATTTTAGAGAAAGAAAAACTGGTGATTAAATCATGGCTAGAAACCAGAAAGCCATATGATGCTGGAGTAAATCAATTTCCTGCTCAAAAACGTGCATATTTAGATGGAAATACTCATGTAGCATCATTAATACCAATAATCGATCGATTACCAGAGGGGTTCAGGCCCACCACTGTTTATGATGAGCCTGTAACTCCCAAGGCCAATATTTTCCTAGTTCAATCCCCAGAGGTTAAGACTGGAGCATTCCAAATGACTGCTCCAGTTCAAAAGGTCAATCAGAAGAAACCTTTGCCTCAGACCAATCCCCTACCTAAGCCTAGAACTGGAAAGGCTAAGGTATCATCTGATGAAAATGTTTTGTCAAGGTTAGAGAGCCAGATTAAACTACTGACTCGTCAATTTCAAAGTTTTAATGCAAGATTAAACTTTATTGAGGGTACTTCATCTGGCCCTAGACAAAATACAAAACTTTTTGCAAAGAAAGATAAATCTATTTCTCCAGTTGAGAAAAAGAAAAAGGTTTCAAAACTATCAACCCAGTGGTCTTTTCAACTAAGACCACTGTTGAAGAAGTGAACTAAACCAGATTGCCCCAGGGACCTATAAGGGAGGGTCCAGTGAACGCATCAGTCGATGGGTTCCCAAATCTAACTGATAATATCTGGTGGATGTGCAGGGTGATCGAAAGAAATATATCTGGTATCTTGACAGTGCTGCTGGCAGGACGATGACCGGATGTAAGACCCTGCTGGAGGAGTTCACCATTTCTGATGGACCCTCCATTACTTTTGGAAATGATGGTTGTGGAAAGACTGAGGGATACGGTGTTCTGAACAATGGACAAGTCAAGTTCAGACGTGTTGCATTTGTGAATGGTTTGAAATATAATCTGATCAGTGTAAGCCAACTGTGTGATGATGGCTATCAAGTTTTATTCAATATTGCTCAGGGTATCGTATTCAACAAGGACTGGAAGGTAGTGTTGATTGCTCCCAGAAAAGGGAATGTGTACGTGATGGATATGGAAAGCTCTCCTTCAGAGCAGTGTTTCTATACTCAAGCTGATGAAGACACAAACTGGTTATGGCACAAAAGGTTATCCCATTTAAATTTGAAGAATATTAATAAGTTGTCCAGAAAACAACTTGCAGATGGGATACCTTCAGTTTCCTTCAAAAAGGAAAGGTCATGTCCAGGATGTGAGATGGGTAAGCAGAAACGTACCAGTTTCAAGACCAGACAGAATTTCAGCATATCTGAACCTCTTCATATGCTTCATATGGACCTCTTTGGTCCAGTGAATGTTCAAACTCGTGCTGGTAAAAGATACACCCTGGTAATAGTAGATGAATTTTCCAGATATTGTTGGTTATCTTTCTCAGGTCTAAAAGTGAAGCTGCTGCTGAAATCATCAGTCTTATCAAGCAAATTGAGCTCAAGTACAGTCGAAAGGTGTGTCAGTTAAGAAGTGACAATGGAACAGAATTCCAGAATGCAACTCTGGAGTCATTCTGTACTGACACTGGCATATCCCAGAATTTCTCATCAGCCCGCTCCCCAGAACAGAATGGAGTGGTGGAAAGGAAGAATCGAACGTTGATAGAAGCTGCAGGAGTATGCTTGCTGAATCTGGTCTGTCTACCAGTTTCTGGGCTGAAGCAATTGCTACTGCTTGCCACACCCAGAACCGGTCAGTGTATGTGAAGCGACACAAAAAGACAGCCTATGAAGTCTTAAGAAATAGAAAACCAAATATTGGTTATTTTCACGTTTTTGGATGTCCAGTTTACATCTTGAACGACTCCATTCAGTTAGGCAAATTTGATGCCAAAGCTGATGAAGGGTATTTCTTAGGCTATTCAGCCATTCGCAAGGCCTTCAGAGTCTACAACAAGAGACTGGAGAAGGTCCATGAGTCAATTTATGTAACATTTGATGAATCAAATGCTGCAATCAACAAGAAGCCAGCCCTTGACACTCCCCCAGTAACTCCAATTGTCTTCTGTGAATCTGATCCTATCAACTACAATAAAGAAGATTCAGAAGACACAGTTTCCAATCATCCTGATCTGGAACCTATTCAGAAAAAGAAACGCTCCAGTGGTACTCCATTCTATCCTTCTATTATTTTCAAACTACCCTCTGAAATTAATATTAGATCAGATGTTCGTACTACTCCCCAGTATCAGTATCAGTTGAGAATATACCAGAAATGTCTTCTTATGAAGAATTCCAAACTGAACCAGTACTTCAAGAAATGCCTTCAAATGAAGAATTTCATGATGCAAATCGTGATTTAAATGACTCGGATGAAGATGCTGAAGTAGTCTGGCAAGATCCTCCTCCTGAAGCAACTCCAGAGGAGACTCAACTGAATTCTTGCACTGATATTGTTGTCAGTAACAATCCTGGTCAGTACTCCAGATGGACAAAAGCTCATCCTATTGATCAGATCATAGGTGACTCCGGTAGAGGAGTTCAGACCAGAAGAGCCTCCAGTAATCAATGCTTATATGTTAGTTTTCTATCATTGATGGAACCAAAGAAGATTGACGAGGCTATGGAAGATCCAAGCTGGGTGACTGCTATGCAAGAAGAGCTTCACCAGTTTGAAAGGAACAAGATCTGGTATCTGGTTCCTTTCCCAGTTGGAAAGAAAGAACCAATTGGAACAAGATGGGTCTTCAGGAACAAGGTAAATGAAGATGGCCACGTAATCAGAAACAAGGCCAGACTGGTAGCACAAGCTACTGCCAGTCAGATGTCGATTTTGATGAATCATTTGCTCCAGTGGCTAGACTTGAAGCGATCAGAATATTCTTAGCATTCGCTGCTTATCATCAGTTCAAGGTCTACTAGATGGATGTAAAGAGTGCTTTCTTGAATGGAAAGCTTGAAGAAGAAGTTTATGTCAGACAACCACCAGGTTTCGTTGATGAAAAGCATCCACATTGGGTATATCGTCTGGACAAAGAGCTTTATGGCCTCAGACAAGCCCCACGTGCCTGGTATGACACTCTGACTAAACATTTATTGAAAAATGGTTTCAAAAGAGGTGCAATTGACAATACCTTATTTATTCTTCATGAAAAAGGTAATCTGTTAATGGTACAAATTATGTTGATGATATTATTTTTGGGTCTACTGATGAAAACATGTGCAAGAAATTTTCGAAAATAATGTCAACTGAATATGAAATGAGTTTGATGGGTGAATTAACGTATTTTCTTGGACTCCAAATTAAACAAAACAAAGATGGCATTTTTATTAATCAGGAAAAATATGTTAGAGATCTTTTAAAGAAATTTGATATGAACTCTTCACCATCTAAACCAACTCCAATTTCTGCACCACTGACATTGGACTCCGATCCAGATGGTAAACCAGTGAACACCACTGTCTACAGAGGCATGGTTGGTTCACTGATGTATTTAACTGCCAGTAGACCAGATATTATGTTTTCAACATGTTTATGTGCCAGATATCATTCTAATCCAAAGGAATCTCATATGCTTGCTGTAAAGCGCATACTGAAGTACCTTAAGGGTGTCCCCAGTTTGGGTCTTTGGTATCCCAAAGGCTCAGGCATGGATCTAATGGGTTATTCAGATTCAGATCATGCAGGTTGTAAGATAGACAGGAAATCCACTACTGGTGGATGTCATTTCCTTGGTGGCAAACTGGTCAGCTGGACCAGTAAGAAGCAAACTTCAGTTTCATTGTCCACTGCTGAAGCTGAATACGTGTCTACAGCCAGTTGTTGTGCTCAGATACTCTGGATGAAGAACCAGTTGCTTGATTATGGTATTAAGTACTCAAAGACCCCAATCTTTTGTGATAATACCAGTGCCATTGCTATCTCGAACAATCCAGTCATGCACTCCAAAACGAAGCACATTGATCTCAGGTATCATTTTATCCGTGATCATATTATGAAAAACAACATTGAACTCCATTTTATTCTACTGACAAACAACTCGCTGACATTTTTACTAAACCTCTGGATGTCAAAACTTTTGAATATCTTGTTGGTGAGTTGGGAATGTTAAACCCTTAAATCTGGAACCTTGGTAGTGAACGCCATTGTGTACTACTGAGGATCTTTGATTTAAAGATTTATAAATTTATGACTACTCAGATATTGAACGCCGTTGTGTACTATCTTTGCATTAATAGATTTCTGGATCAACATTCCAGGGGGAGGGGGGGGGGGTGTTGGAAGAGGGGGGGGGTTTTGTTGGTTGGTTGCATTAATAGATTTCTGGATCAACATTCCAGGGGGAAGACTTGAAAGATATTTTTGTTCTTAAAAATGTTTTATTTTTCAGGGGGAATTTATTAATTTATTTTCTCACTGGACAAGTTCTTCAGAAAATATTACTGGTACTTTGTAAATGTGTCCCTCTCACTGGTAATTGGACAGGTTGAAGTGTGTGTTTGAGGTGACTTTTGTCTCCTTGTAAATGTGTCCCTCTCATTTGTCTGTATTAGTTGACGTGCATGTTTGAGGTCACCAGTCTCTTTCAAATGGTTTTCACTGGTACTTTACTGGAGTGTCCCTCCAGTGTACCATCAGTACATGCGTCACTGGACTAATCCACCAGTGATACTGGAGTGTCCAGTCAACCTCCAAATGCACTGAAATGAGTCATAATATTTTTGTTTAAATACTTGGTCATTGTGCGTGCCACGTAAGAAAACTTTTTAAAGATATTTATCTTATAATCCTACGTGGCATGTAAATTTTTCTAAGAAATGATGGTATTTTTACCTTGGGAAGACAAAAAGTGCAACTTGATACTGTTTGTGGGCTGTAAACCGTCACACATTTATGTGTGGTGTGATGTAATTAATGCGGATCTCAGAACCACGATCAAAATTATATTTGATAATTTCAAATTAACCGTTTGAGTTCCACATTCTTTCTCCTATATATACCCACTTTCAATTTCATTTGCATTTACTTTGAACATATTTACTCCCAAATCCTTTCAAATTCCTTCATTTAATTTCTTCATTCAATTTCCAATCATAATCATCTCTCATATTTACTCCATTTCCATTCAATTCTTCATCAAATCTCAATCTTCATCAAATCTTCATCAAAACCCTAAATATTCAATTTCATCTTCATCTTTTAATATTCAAATGGCACCAAGACAATCCAAATCGCCTAAAAATCTGCTCGCCGCTGAATATGCTCCAACTGAAAATGTTGAAAGGGCACCTCATATCACATTAGAGGAAAAAGCTATAAGAATAAACATGAATAACTGGATGGCCAGACTTTCACTTTCCAGTGTTCATAATGCCCAATCCGTTATTGGGAGATTAAATACATTTTTTCTCTCATGTCTATTATATGGTGCTTTGACCTTAAATCCAGGGAGGATGTACCACGATTATCTATGTGAATTCTGGTACTCTGCAATTTATAATGATGAAACTTCATCAATCACTTATACTCTCAAGGGAGGTACCAGATCCTTGAGTTTCTCTGTTAGTTTACTCAGGTCTGTTCTACAATTGAATTATTTTGAACAGAATGAGTTGCCCATCGAACTTCCCTCTGGTATAAATTTTAGGGAAGTATGCAGATTGATGGGGCACACAGAAATTATGGATGAGCATGGCCAGCTATCCAGAAAGGGAACAGTCTACATGAGCAAACTAACAGACTCATGGAGATTCTTCTTCACACATATCGTTGAATGTTTGGGAGGCAGTTCTGGAGGGTTGGACCAGATAAATCAAACTCATCTCCAGATTGCCTACTGCCTCTGGTTTGGACTCAGAGTGGATTTTGCTCAGATCCTATTTGATGATCTGGTAGAGCGTCTTAGAGTGAAAGGTAGAAAAGCCTTTGTTCCGTATATCCGTTTTCTTTCACTGATGTTTAAAAGAGCTCTTGGAGACCAGTACGATTTTGAAACTACTCACTTTTCTGTGAGTGAGTATATGAGGGATCTGACCAACCTAAGATCTCCACTAAATGAAGTAGATATTCCTCAGTCCATGCTCTCTTTTCAAAGGGAAGAAGTAGAAGTGGCTCTAGGTAGAGGTCAAGTTGGTGAAGGACCCTCTGGTGACCAAGATGTTCAGATTATAGAAGCTGTACAACCCATCAGACAAGTGGCTCCTGAAGGTCAACAACCAAATGTTGAGCCTTCCAGACGACCTAGATCAAACAGGCGTCTGATGAGAGATGGAGTTCAGGTGAATCCAGAAAGACATCCTGGTGATGTAATGAACATTGATGGGTCTCCTATTTTTGAAGAGGAGAATGTTGAAAATATACAAGTTATTGAGCAGACAGAAATGTTGTACAGACTGTCGTGCAAGAAGAAAATGTGGCTCAGATTGTTGAGCAGGTTGTTGAGAAAAATTGTTCAGGCTGATGAACAAGTATCTGGTGAGCAAGAGGCTCGAATCGATTTGAATGTTGAAGCAAGTGAACAGGTTGGTGAACTGGTTGGTGCTCAGGCTGGTGATACAACTGTTGGTGAAATGTTTTGGGATGAGGCTGATTCTCCCATGTCAGAAGATCAGAATTTTGATGTCAATATGAACTTTCTGGGTGAGGATGTTGTACAAGTTGAAAGTCTACCAGAAATGCCACCACCTCCACCAGAAACAAATATGCCGCCACCAGAATCAGAAATGCCACCACCTCCACCAGAAACAAATATGCCGCCACCAGAATCAGAAATGCCACCACCCCCACCAAACTCAAACATGCCACCACCACCACCACCACCTTCAATTCCAGAAAATACTCAATACTTCACTCCTCCAACCATTCAAACTTCACAATCTCAACCTCCACCACTTGAAACTCCAGTCAACGTATCTGAACAACGTGTGCTGGACCCAACAGTTGTTACTGATGAAACTGCAACTGAAGAGGTCTGGGCACAAGTACCCTTAATGAACAGAATGACTTCAAATCTTGAACCTCCCAGTGGTCTCTCCACTTCGTCTTCAGCCGAGGTCCAAGGCCTTTTAAGTAAGGTGGCGGACCTGGAGAGATCACTCCAGTCATCATCCCAGGTTGTTTCCGATTTTAAATCTTTATTATCGAACAATCTAGCATCTGAAATGAATATATTTGCTGGGAATGAAAAGCTTGTTTTTGAGAAGCTGGATGAGTTGGTACTGGCCACTAATAACAACACTGAAAACATCAAAGTGGCAGTCCAGGGATTGGAGACAGGGCTGGTGAATGTTGTTCAGACTGCAGTGAAAGGTGAACTTGTTCAACCACTGGCAGGTCTGAAGGATGAGGTTCAGAAGTTGGTTACCAGGGTTAGTTCATTGGAAAGCAGGCCCACACTTGATCAGGCTGCTGTTGTTAGCACGATTAGTGATGAATGTAAAGAAGTTCAGACTTAGTATGTTGAAAGAAATATCTGAAGAAATTTCTGAGTCTGTTCTTCGAACTATTCAAGATGGGTTGTTACCCCAAGTGGAGAAGTTGATAGAAAGAGAATTGCCAAAGCACTTGCCTCAAGAAGTTGAAAATGTTAAAAAGGAAGTGCAGGCACTCAGAAAGAATGTAAATGATACAACTCCAGTAACTGGAAGAACTTTTGGTGCACTGGACAGACACATGCTAGAACAATTATGGAATGATCTCAAGTCCAGAACTGGTGATCATTCCAAGGGGGAAAAGTCATCTGGTGTCCAAGAAGGGTTGATTAGAAAGAAGGAAGTTGTTGCCAGTGCTGTTGAAAGGGCCTTTGCTACTGAAAGCATTGTGCAACAAAAACAAGTGACTGGTACTGATGCCAGTGCACGATTAGCACAAAGAGCATTTGGCACTGAAGCCACTATGCTGACTGAAGAAGCTGCTGGTACTGAAGCCACTGAGCCCCAGTTTGAATCTTTCCCAGATATTCCAACTACTCTGAAGTCTTTAAAAGGAAAAGAACAAACTGTTGAAGGTTCATCAGAGTTTCCCACTGATGATGATGAAACCTCTAAGAAACTGGAACAAGAATGCATAATGATAGAGATCTTTAAGAGAAATCAAAAAGATGAACTGCTGGCCCATCAAAGGGAGATGGCAACTATAGGGACTCTTGATTCTTATAATGCTGGCAGGTTGGGCATAAACATTGATGTGTACAAAAAGATGAAGGAAGACCCCAGAGTTCATCAATGCCTGAATGCATTGAATGATGTTCATGTACGCTCCTTTTACGCTGAAGAAGAACAGATTTATGATTCAATAATTTATGGTGTTAGTGTACCAGAACTTATCAGGCAGAGGAAGGAGGAACTGGTGAACCTCCAGAAGAAGATAAGGAAAAATGCTGGTGCTCTGGAGTTAGAGTACAGAAAGAAATTGACTGGCTTACCTAAGCTTACTGCCAAACAGCTCAAAGAAATTAAAGATGCAGATGTGAGCACATTCATTCCCCTGGACACTTCTCTGAAAATCAATCGTCAACAACTCCAGTCTGCTGTAGAACAACAGAGAGTGTCAAAGGAAACTGAAGCAATGATCCAGACAGCCAAATGGAAAGACAAGTATAATGAAATGTTGAACTTCAGGGCTGATGCTAGAAGGATCACTGGTGCAGAGATTAAGCTTGCTGATAATCATGAAGGTATGTCAAAGTTTGAAATAAAGTTGACCAGGGAAGGTAACTTTACTGATGAAAGAAAGAGTACTTCAGTCCAGGCGTTTGGATGGACTGAACTGAAGGAGATTGCCTTAACGTTCAGGGGGAAGACAGATTTGTCGACTGAAGTTAAAGCATTTCTGAAGAGGGTTGAGAAGGTATGGAGAAGAAAGCTACAGATGGAAGTTGCAATAGGCATGAAATCGCCAGAATCGGTACCATCTTCTCCATCACCAAAGAGAAAGGCTTCTGAAGATGCTCCAGGACAGACATCGAAGAGAAGGGCCTGACTCTTATATCATTTACTTATTGTAATTTATTGTTTGATGAAAATTGTGACTATTTATTAGTTGATGTATGTAATATTAGTTGCAATTTTTGATTCATAAAAGTAAATGATCAGATTTAGTCTAAGTTATAACTTAAAAGATGAAACTGAAAACACTCATGATCTATAAAGTGTTTTCCAGTAACTTAGATTTTTTAGACTAAGTCAAAACTTGTGTTTTTCAAGCATACAAAGTTGTATAGATTTAAGCTTGAAAACACTTGCATTATTTCTAAACAAATAGGGGGAATTTGTTAGGTCCAGATTTACTGGACTCGCTTCAGACTCGACTACTGGAGCCTTACTGAAGATCTGTCCAGAAACGTGTTCTACTGGACCTACTCTAGACTTGGAATCTGGAGTCCCTCTGAAGATTTTTCCAGAAATAATGGAAGACCAGTGAGCAAATACTTGTATAGGAAATCTGGAGTTATCTCCAGATTAGCTCACTGGACTTCACCCCAGTCCAGATCTACTCTACTGAAGACGTTCTCACTAAAGTCAAAGAATGTAAAAAAATTACAAGAAGATAAACTGAAGAGAGAACTTAATCAGATGGCCCTTCGCCAGTTCTCCTTCTCTTTGTCACTGAAGAGATAGGCTGAGAGTCTTCAGGATCAATATTCAACTTAAGCTCCGGATTCTCTTTGTGTTGAATCTTGCCCTTCAAGAAGTTAACCCAAGCTTTCTCAAACCTATTCTTTTGTGCCTTAGCCTCCAAAAAGTTCACCATTTCTACCCATTCCGAGAACCCATATTGCATTGCACCAGGATTGTCAGTTCTAACCAGTGGCCCTCTAGCATAACTGACTTCAACATGGAAGTACTTGGTGCCTGGCTTAATTGTTACATGAACACCATTGATTGCCCCACTGTGTCTTCTGGTTGCCATGATCTGGGAATAATACTCTCTAGCTTCAGATTCATTTGAAATTTTAATACTCCCAGCTCCAGCAGCCAGCACAACATTCTTGATGTCATCATTTGATACATCGCCAGTTGGTTCAACGAAAGTTCTAAGATCAGCATCTCTATGCAGTGGCTTTCTTGGTTGAGGGTTCCTTCTTGGTGGATTCAATACCCTTTTCACAACCTTTCTTACATTTTCAATTCTTTTCTGAATCCCACTGCCCTGTTCTCCTTTGCCTTCTCCACTGATATATTTAAATTTCTGGCATCATGCTCAGCTTCATCATCAGGATAGTGCCTGTCCAGTTCAATGTCAAGCATTTCTTTTAACATACCCACTATCTTGGCATCATCTTTCACTCTAGCATACTCCTCCTTAGTGATTCCCAACAAGTGAGCATCACTAATATCAAGCAATTTTATCTTAGCCAGATGTTGTCTGGCTTCAGCTTGGTTTGCTTGTTTCATTTTCTTTCTTTCTTTAATTTGATCACCAAGCCTTGCCAGACGCTTGCTATCACTTTCAGAAACTGGAGGAAGTACATCAGCATTGCCAGTTTCCAACATTGGTACATCAGTGGCCGGCTGGGCTACATCAGATGCTAAACCTTTACCCTTATCAATATTCCCCCTATCCATCACATCCACATTCTCTTCAACCATTTGCTCACCAGCATCAGTACTGGCAGCCACAATCATTTCACCACCAGATTTACTTTCAGATGGAGTTCTTCCAGGTGCAACTGGTGCAAGGACTGCACTTCTTTCCCCCTTGGTAGCATCTAGACCTGCCCTTATAGCTTCCCATTCAGAGGGTGAGATGGCAACCGGTCAGAGAGGCTGCCATGTTTGCATGTCCTTGCATTCTTTGAAAATTCCACACATCATCCTGAAAGACCTCCACAGATGGTTGGTCTCCTTTGACTGGGTCAGAACATTTGTTGTAACCTGTTCCTGACCAGTTTTCAGTTCATTCAAAATCTTGGAATCTTCATCCAGACCAGAAACCACCTTATTCTTAAGCTCTTCATCCTTTTGTTTCAAATTATTTACTTCAGTTGTCAGATTGTCAATAGACTGAGTATGATTAGATACCTGGGTGCTCAAATTATCAATGCTGCCTCTCAACTGGTTGATCTCATTAGTGAGTGGGGCCAGATCAACCTGAGGAGTGGCCAGCTTGGTGAACTCAGCTATCACCTTTTCAATCAACTGTGTATCTCTAGCACCCAGCGTATCATCAATTTTCTGACCAAGC
>CM067170.1:149433687-149455680 GCA_034093135.1 Erigeron breviscapus | reverse complement strand
AAATTGTGAGTTGGTCTTCCAAGAAACAGAATTGTGTTTCACTATCAACGGCTGAAGCAGAATATGTGGCTGCAGCTAGTTGTTGTGCTCAAGTTTTATGGATGAAGACACAACTGACTGATTATGGTCTTACGTATGATCATATTCCTATCTATTGTGACTCTCAGAGTGCCATTGCCATTGCAGTCAACTCAGTAAACCACTCTCGATCAAAGCATATTGATGTTAGATATCATTTTCTCAAAGATCATATTGAGAAAGGTGACATCGAACTCTACTTTGTGGGAACTGAATTTCAACTTGCAGATTTGTTCACAAAACCGTTGGACGAAAAGAGGTTTAATTTTCTGATCTCAAAGCTTGGTATGTTAAATCTTAAACCTTAATTCTTTTTCAATTGAAGGAATTCTTGAAACATTTCAGAAAACAAAATACAAAATTGAAAAATTTCAAAAATGAACAAAAAGATTTTTTTGAGGCTTGCATATACTATGTATGCAACCCGTTCTTCAATGTTTTATTTAATTAGAGTGTAATGGCTTGCATATACTATGTATGTAACCCGTTCTTAAATGATATATTTATTGCTACCCCCCCTTGTTCTTCCTTCCTCCATCTCCCTTCTCTCCGCGCCCCCGCCTCTCCCGGCCTTGTGTCCTTCCCCGTCTTCTTCTCTTCCTCTTGTTCTGTGCGTCCTCGCCTCCACTTTTTTCCCTCCCCCCCCCACCTTTTCAAGCTCTCAATTAGTGATATGGGAAACGAAGGATCGAACGCCTTTGTGTACTCCCTTGTTCTCTCATATTGTACTAATTGATTGGATTTTCACTTTACTTAAATGTTTTTAATTGCCTCCAACATGTTGTTGTAAGATGCGACGGATTGAACACCTTTGTGTACTCCCTAGCTATCTTACTACCAACATTGTTGTTGAAGCAAAACTTTGTGTTTCTTTTTGATTTCACAAAACAATTTTTGCTCCACCTTTCTATGAAAACCATTTTTGATATATTCTTGCATAGATTAAGGAGGAGTTTGTGATTTCAAAAATTCTCAAACTTCAAATGTGTTTCAAACTTTTCATTCACACATTTGATGTTTTTCCAATGATTTTTAATCAAATGGAGTTCGGTGATTAGTTTGCACAATGAGCGATAGGTATTATCTCAAAATTTACTCCATGAATTTCATCATCGCCGATGAGTTCTAACCCCGGAGTATTCACTTCTTTCATTAGATAGTGAGGGTATTTTGAGTGATGTTGATTTCGTGCAACTAGCATGGAGGGAGTAAAGTCGAAAAGTGAGAGGTTAAGGTGATTTGTTGTGAGAAAAGGGATAAAAGAAATGATCCCCTTCCCAAAATTCTCAAAAGCCGGGTAAAACACGTTTCTATCAGATGTCATTTGTTGATATCTTGATATTGAAGAAGTCTTCATGGACCCAGTGAAGCAATGCACATCTCTACCTAACCACTCAAGTGTTTCTTATCAATACTTGTTTTATTCTCACGGAGATTTTCACACTTCTATTGACTCTTCTTTTGGAAGATGTTGATATTGAAAAAGGGCGACATTCTGCTCCAGTCCCCGACTTCATTTGATCACGTTGTGTCTAGAGCTAATTTGATTGATCATTAAAATTGATCATCGTTTATTCTTCTTAGAACACATTCGAGTCATATCTTTGTGATATAATTGCTTATCTTTGTGATATAGCCGGAACATTCGTAGTGATATCTTTATTGATATTCCACGATGATCGAATGGAAATCCTACCAATGCTAACATCTTTTCCAACGTTGAACGTAGGTCTCATAATTACATTTATGTGATTATTGAGCTAAACGAGAAGTCTAAGTGACCTCGGTTTTCCCTAAAAGTCTTAAAGGATAAAATTGTGGTTATCAAATGCTTCGGTAGTGTTAACCGTGATTTATATTCTTTGAAGCAATCTAGTGGTTGAAAAGTCGCAGACCGAACTATGTTAGAGACTTGTTTTGTGCATATCTCAATGATACGTAGGAAATCCGAAAAATGTTATACATTTCTATCGGTCATTTCATTAATCCTTTTGATTTTTGAACATGCAAACGGATCATTCTTATCCGGTTTCATTTCTCTTCACACAAACATAGAAACCACCAACACCATGATATATTGTTTGTCCCAACAACTTCAATCTTACATTTTAGTCACCCATAGGATCTCTTGGGTTGGGCTACTAGTTTGGGTTGATGTTTTGATGGTTGACCTTTCTCCATGTCTTCTTATTCCTTGTGACACTTAATCAATCACATTTGTGCATAATGACATTGATTCCCAATTTTGTCATTATGAGGGGGAGAAAAAATTATGATTGATTCATAGTCTTTGTCATCTGAGCTTTTGCTTCGGAAATGAATTTGGTATTGTCTTCAAATGATACCATCTTTCTATCCTTTTCAAGGCATAGTTAGTGATAGAAATGGAATGAGAGTCTATGTTGAGAAATTTTTGATTTGGTGTTTTTCAAATGGAAAAGGCTTATCAAAGTTTGTGTATAGGGAGAGAAAATTGTTCATGATAAGTCAATAGTTTCAGATTCTCACTAGACTTTAGTTGATTAAGATTTTGATTTCAAAAAGGGGAATCTAAATTGACTTTTGAGATAAGAATGAAACCGAAGATGAAAAGATTTTCATTCAAGACAATTCAACAATTCAAAGATGCTCCAAAAGATGTATACTCATAGATTGAGGGGGAGCATGATTAATTCATAAGAATTTCATCTTAAACTTCATTCAATTGCTAACTCTCCAAAGTGTTCGAGTTGATGTGACAAAGATCAAAGCTTCAAAAAGGTCGAAAGATTTGTGAGAAGATTCAAGTCAAAGGAGTAAAGCTTCAAACGAGTCTTCATCAAACACTCTTCATTCAAGATCTTCAAGTCATACAACAACATTTTATCAAGAAACTCCAATGCATAAATCAAGGGGGAGAGTTCATATTCATGAAACTTCATTTCAAGAAGATGAGATTCGTTCAAGAATTAAAACTGAAGAATCAAAAAGTTGAATGTTACTCAAGAATCGAAGATTGAAGAATCAAAACCCAGATTCATCTCTTCTGCATTTCAAAAGACAACTCTGATTCATAATTCATCAATTCTCGAAGATTCAAGCCAAACATGCTTTCATCATTCTCTGTTCAAAAAGAACATTGAGAATCTTCATATGATTTAACTTCAAGAAGTCCAAGATCAAGACTGAATCAAGTTCTCCAAAGACAAAAGAAAGCTTTGAAGACTTGTTTCAACATCCCAATTGTCTTCACCACCGGGCTCATCAATTTCAAGACAAGATAACACGTACTTCATTCATTACAATAAATCACTAAGGGGGAGAATGTTAGAAATCCAAAAATAGTGATAAATTGTAATAAAGATTAGAAGACATTCTTGTTGTTAAGTCATAGATAGATGATTACTAAGGTTGAGGGGCTAATTGTGATAATTGGCAAAATTGTATTGTTAGACTATAAATAGCCCTCACACCTTAGAAATCATAACAAGAACAGAAAAATCATTTCATTCCTTACACAATTAATTCCAAGCTTTCAGTTATCTCGATCTTTCTCTCTCAAAACACACACACACACACCAAGAACACACACTAACCAACCGCCATTGTTAGATCGAATTCAGAGCTTAAATCGTGTTATAACAGAAGGTAACTTTACTGATGAAAGGAAGAGTACTTCAGTCCAAGCGTTTGGATGGAGTGAATTGAAAGAGATTGCTTTAACATTCAGGGGGAAGACAAATGTGTCGACTGATGTTAAAGCATTTCTGAAAAGAGTTGAGAAGGTATGGAGAAGAAAGCAACAGATGGAAGTTGCAATGGGAATAAAATCGCCAGAATCAATACCATCTTCTCCATCACCAAAGAGAAAGGCTACTAAAGATGCTCCAGGACAGACATCGAAAAGAAGGGCCTAACTCTTATCATTTACTTGTTGTAAATTGTTGTTTTATGAAAATTGTAAACTATTTATCAGTTGATGTATGTAATAATAGTTGCAATTTTTTATTCATATAAGTAAATGATCATATTTAGTCTAAGTTAGAACTTAAAAGATGAAACTGAAAACACTCATGATCTATAAAGTGTTTTCCAGTAACTTAGATTTTTTAGACAAATCAAAACTTGTGTTTTTCAAGCATACAAATTTGTATAGATACAAGCTTGAAAACACTTGCATTATTTCTAAACAAATAGGGGAATTTGTTAGGTCCAGAATTACTGGACTCGCTCCAGACTCGACTACTGGAGTCTTACTAAAGATCTATCCAGAAACGTGTTCTACTGGACCTACTCCAGACTTGGAATCTGGAGTCCCTCTGAAGATTTGTCCATAAATAATGGAAGACTAGTGAGCAAATACTTGTATAGGAAATCTGGAGTATTCTCCAGATTAGCTCACTGGACTTCACCCCAGTCCAGATCTACTCTACAGAAGACGTTCTCACTGAAGTCAAAGACTGAAGTCAGAATAAAGAAGACTGACAAATGGCGGAGTCCACTGGAAGTCTTACCAGATCTGTACACTGGAGGATTGTTAGTGTTCCAGACCTTACAAGTCTGAACACTGATATCGAGTAATTGACTTTTGCCTTTACACACTTTCCAAAGAACAATCCACTTGTTCTTTCCCAAAGTTTATACGTGTGTAAAGGTGGTTGGTTAAAAGGATACAAAGTCATTTGATGTGACTTTATCCTTATACCTTATCCAATGCATTTAATGTTCTTGTCGGATCATTAAATGCATGCAACCATATTTGTACGGCACAAAATTCACTGGTGAATTTTGTTGCCTATAAATACAAAGTCATTTCCTTGAGAAAAATACTTTTAAGCATACATTTTGCATTAAAGTGAATTTGTCTAAATACTCTCGATCTTAAACAGGGATACTTCACAACTTTAAGTATCTCGATCCAAAAGAGTTATTTGACAAATATAGATCATTTGTAATTCATAGGTTGTTAGGATACATACTTATTTGTATTATCTTGATTCCGCACAACCTTGTATTTTATTTAACATCATAAATAAAATACACCATTGAAAAATACATAATGTTCCACTTTACTTGTTTATTGCTTTAAGTCTTGTATTACTTTGTTTATATATATTCTTGCATTTATTTACAAGTAATACTAGTCCATTCTAGTGATTATTAGACTTGTTGTATTTTACACTTTCTAGGTTAACCATCGTATTTCAGGGACTCACAGTTACGATCGAGAGTATTTAGACAAATTCATCTTAATTGCTAAAAGTAATTTTAACAAAGAAATGACTTTGTATCTATAGACAAACAAATTCACCAGTGAATTTGTGTCGTACAAATATGGTTGCATGCATTTAATGAACCGGCAAGGTTATTAAATGCATTGGTTAAAGTACAAGGATAAAGTCACATCAATATGACTTTATTCTTTTAACCAACCACCTTTACACACGTATGTACTTTGGTAAAGAACAAGTGGAATGTTCTTTGAAAAGTGTGTAAAGGCAAAAAGTCAATTCCTCGTAATCAGTGTTCAGACTTGTAAGGTCTAGAACACTGACAAACCTCCAGTCGTAGATCTGGTAAGACTTCCAGTGGACTCCGCCATTTGTCAGTCTTCTTTATTCTAACTTCAGTCTTTGACTTCAGTGAGAATGTCTTCAGTAGAATAGATCTGGACTTGGGTGAAGTCCAGTGAGCTAATCTGGAGGATTCCAGATTTTCCTATACAAGTATTTTGCTCACTGGTCTTCCATTAATTCTGGACAAATCTTCAGTGTCGCTCCAGTATTCAACTCTGGAGTAGGTCCAGTAAATATTATTTCTGGACAAGTCTGGAGCGAGTCCAGTAAATCTGGACCTAACAAATGATTGTTATCTTATGATGAATATGTAAAGATGATTTACTTTTGATGGTTACACTAAGGCCTTTGATTGAATATGTTTCAAAGTTTTAGTCCAATTGACTGGAATATGAAACCCTTAGTTACCATCTCTCAAGAACCATATTATATTCAGAAAATGCAACAAAAAAATATAATAAGGGTTTAAGGGGGAGTCGTTACTACAAAGAGAAATGAAGAAAACATGTGGCATTTAAGTTTACTCATTTGCTACATCCGATTTCTTCCGTAGTAATTAGTTCTTCTAAAACCAGAATGATTTAAGGGGGAGTCGTTACTGCAAGAGAGATGAAGACAACTTGTGGCATTTAAGTTTACTCATTTGCTACACCCGATCTTTTGGCAGTAATTGTTCCTTCTAAAATCAGTTTAAATATGTCGGACTAAGCATGACTATTATAAGATTGATTAGAGTGATTTTGATTCTAAAATTACTGTGATTGATTTTGTAACTTTATGCTTCGTAAGGTATATTCCAAGGACAGTATTAAGCATAACTATTACAAGATTTGTTAGAGTGATTTTGATTCTAAAATTACTATGATCGATTTTGTAACTTTATGCTCCGTAAGGTTCTTGCTCATAATAAAAGGGGTTCTATTGCATGTGAGATAATGCTACATAGGGAATTTGTATTCCAAGGGGACTTAATTGTGTTCTTGGTGAACACTGTAGAAACGTATGTCATGACAAGGATGCAGTGTAAGTAAAGACTCTAATTTGAGTGTGTTTGGTACACCTTGAATTAGTTCTTGCATATAAATTGCTCGAAAGATTAAGTTTAGTACTTAAGGTTTCGGTTAAAATAGGTCAAACAGAGTCATTAAATTGATGTATTTGGCAGATATTTTGATTTGCAATTTACTATAAATAATTGAACTAAACATGCTCATTGTATGATATAACTTGATAAGTGCTTAGATTCTAATCTTAATTGGGAGAATCTATTGTTTGTTATCAGTAATATCTGTTTAAGTATTTTCGGAATTCGATTATTTACTTTTGAGGAAAATACATGTGTTGTATATTTCTCATGAGTTCGATGATGTGCTCGCAGAATTATTTGTCTTAGCTGGATGTATGTCAACCGCTAAGATAAAAGATCTCCAAAGTGTATGAAAATTGAGTCTATCCAGTTTGGAATGGAGAAAGCTCGAGCTTAAAATGGAAGCAGAATACACTTGCACGTCAACAACTCATCTAAATTCAAACGGAGACAAAAATTAAAGATGGGGAGATTGTTTATCATGTTATTCTATCTTGTATCTTTTAATTTTTTTGTTGTATTTGAACTTAGTTAACAGCATTGATTGTGTCCAATGACTGTCTTTGTCAAAAAAACTTAACAATGATACTTTGTAAATCGTTAATTAATTAATGACATAATGGGTCTTAATTTGATGATTATACATTGTAATTGTGTGTAAGTTGTGACATCTTTCAAGAATTCCTTTATTGAGAAAATTACGAATAATTATGATACGAAAAAGAGGTTTGTATCTGGCTTATCGTGTTCTCTAAAGAATTCTTTTCGTTAATCATATCAGGTTCGAGAAAATTCTTTGTGAATTTTTCTAAGTGTTAATCAAGTCCATGAAGATTGACTCTTTGAAAAGGGTCAAGATTCATTTGAATTGAAATTTAAGCCAAGTATTATATGTGTGTTTAGCAAAATGGGTTGGATATGCGTGTTTCACTTTGGGTTTAAATTTGTGTGTTATGGCATATTGGGCCAAATATGCGTGTTCTGGCATGATGGGCCAGATATGCGTGTTCCTGAACAGTCTAGGGTTATGCGTGTTTGTGTGAGTATATAAAGAAGACAAAACACACATTTAATGACATTTTTGAATTATTTGCGTGTTCTTCTAAAATATCCTCTCCATTTGTGTATTATCATTTGCGTGTTCTTGCTCAACACTCCCGATTCACTTGAACTTGATCATTCGTGTTTAAAGACACAAGAAACACGATTATTAACACTTAACGAACAAAGGTATATGATTAACAACATCTTCAGATCCAGATTTCATGTTAAATGTTCAAATTTTTAGGGTTTTATTTTCGGTCAATAAATCTCTAAATGGAACTATAAACATGTTATGGATGAAGAAACGGAGCCTAAACTATGTTAAATCGGGACAATACGAATCTATTCGTACCAGATTTGGGAGTTTTAGGGTTCAATATCAACTGGTTAAGATTTGTGGGTACATTTTCTGGTTTTGCGTGTTCATCGGAGCTTTGCGTGTTCTTATGAACCCAGAAAATAAAAACCTTTAATCTTCCAGTTTGCGTGTTCTTATGTCAAATACACATATTTGCGTGTTGTGACATATGCGTGTTTTATGACTTTAAATTTTTTTAATTTGAAAAAAAAATTATAAGTAAAATATAAAACATAACACGCATTGACTAGTCAATCTTGACACCATATGTGTGTATAGTCACCGTATGTGTGTGTATAAGGAATTCGTCGATTCTAGGACTTAGAAAAATTTCAAAACGGGAAAAAAAAAATTAAGTCAAATTAGAAAGGACAATTGCCTTATAAATTGGACTTTAAAATTTATGAAAAACAAATAGTTTTGATTAAATTTAATAAAGTTCAAGGTGTCGTTTATTAAAACTAAAATTGTTTTAGTTGATTATGAGACAAATGGTTTTATTTCTTTGAAAACATCAGAATTTTGTCATTCAACTTATTTGTCAATGGTTAAAGCTCTTAACATTTTAAAGTTTGTAAATCACAGGATTTCAGGAGCTTAACAAAATGTCCGGAGCTTCCAGAGACAAAGATGATAGTCAATCTCAGCAGTCCAAAAGAAGGAGAAGGGCTGAAGAAGATTCAGAAGGCTCAGAGGAGGGAGAATGGATACCTCACTCAGACTGGCAAGGTGTGATGGTATCACCTGAGCATAGGTTTGAATATGAAGTGTTAGGACCAGTTTCAGTGAAACTGGCCAGTCTCCAGTTGCACCTGGAGACCAATAAGATTTGTCCAGAAATATATTGAAGTCCAGTTGCATCGTACAGTCAACGCAACTGAGGACTTCCTCCAGTTGAGAACTGACCAGTTGAAGAATCCTTCCAGTTGGAGTCGAAGACAACAAGTGGAAGATAGAGAATGACAATGGCAGCGAAGCCCAGTTGACATTCTAGTCAGTTACAAACTGGAGACCGTCAGTGGAAAACTCTTACAAAGCTTTACACTGATTACGAGGAATTGACTTTTATGCTTTATGTTCTTTTACCCGGATAATAAGATTTATCTTATTATTTAAATACAAAAGGTACATAAAGCTGGTTGAATAAAGTTGCTTTATACTGCAACTTTACACTGCATTTTAAGGAATTAAATGCTATGCACAGTGAAGATCTGGGCAGACAAGAAGAAGAGATCTCAAGATCATCAAAGGGTATTCGGATTGGCACTCCGATTGCCACATCTCAGGGGGAGATAAATGCTATGCACAGTGAAGATCTGGGCAGACAAGAAGAAGAGATCTCAAGATCATCAAAGGGTATTCGGATTGGCACTCCGATTGCCACATCTCAGGGGGAGATAAATGCTATGCACAGTGAAGATCTGGGCAGACAAGAAGAAGAGATCTCAAGATCATCAAAGGGTATTCGGATTGGCACTCCGATTGCCACATCTCAGGGGGAGCAATGCCTGCATGATGCTGCTGGCACTTCTCAGGCTCCCACAACTGAAGATAAATGGAAACGTATCGCTGACAATACTTATCCGTATGTCGGTTTCCAGACTCATGCCTATGAATCTGAGAGTGATGATGAGCTCATTGCCATTGATGCTATCACAAACTTGGATGATGTGGCTGAAGAAGATTCAGAAGGCTCAGAGGAGGGAGAATGGATACCTCACTCAGACTGGCAAGGTGTGATGGTATCACCTGAGCATAGGTTTGAATATGAAGTGTTAGGACCAGTTTCAGTGAAACTGGCCAGTCTCCAGTTGCACCTGGAGACCAATAAGATTTGTCCAGAAATATATTGAAGTCCAGTTGCATCGTACAGTCAACGCAACTGAGGACTTCCTCCAGTTGAGAACTGACCAGTTGAAGAATCCTTCCAGTTGGAGTCGAAGACAACAAGTGGAAGATAGAGAATGACAATGGCAGCGAAGCCCAGTTGACATTCTAGTCAGTTACAAACTGGAGACCGTCAGTGGAAAACTCTTACAAAGCTTTACACTGATTACGAGGAATTGACTTTTATGCTTTATGTTCTTTTACCCGGATAATAAGATTTATCTTATTATTTAAATACAAAAAGGTACATAAAGCTGGTTGAATAAAGTTGCTTTATACTGCAACTTTACACTGCATTTTAAGGAATTAAATGCTATTCCTTAAATGCTCTCAACCATATTTGTATGACCAAAGTTAACATCCCAATGTTAACTTTGCCTATAAATACAAGTCATTGCACAACCAAGAATAATACTTTTTTTTAGAAGTCACACACTTTGCATACCTGCAATATTCTTGGTGAACTTGTGCAATATTCTCTCAATCGTAAAAAGGAACATTTCACAACTTTAAGTGTTTCGATTGTTTAGAGAAATTCCAAGTGTAGATCAATTGTAGTTCATAGGTTGTTAGGATATTTACATACTTGTATTATCTTGGTTCCGCAACAACCTTGTAATTTATTTAAAGTTAATAAATAAATTACACTTGAAAATTACATATTGTCTCACCAATTTACTTTACAAGTACTTTGTATTATTGCATTGTTCTTTACTTATTGTCACTTAAATAAGTAATCTATCTAGAACTTGGTATATACTCCTGTAACTGGTCGTCTCCAGTTCAGTGCTTAAATTGCAAAGTAACTCCACCATCGACATAGAGGTATCTTCAGGTAGTACCATCTATTGAGTTGGGACTTACAAGTGGTATCAGAGCAGAAGGCTAATAAACTTGCCTAGATCTGCTTAGATGAACACTACTGAAGGTGGAGATGGTTCTGGTTAAGGTGAAAACCCTTTGAATACTAATACATCACCTTTTCAAAATGTTAATACAAACCCTCCTCCTCCTACTGCCCCAAATCACGTCCATGTACATTATTCTAACACTCCTGTTCCAAAATTTGATGGAAACAGTGAGACCTTTGGTACATGGAAGGCTAGAATGCTTTTGCAATTTGGTGGGATAGATAGGTATATGTTGAAAATCCTTAAGGATGGACCATATATACCCATGTCTCTTGGGGTAAGTCCTCTTCTAGATCCAACTGGAAGAAGAGGTTCAAAAGAAAAGCTCAAAGACCACTGGTCTGACGAGGATCGTAGACTTATTGATCTGGACACCAGACTCAAGAACATGATCCTTGGAGCTGTTCCTGAAGATCTAATTCCAACAGTTGTGTTGTTCCCCAGTGCCAAGTCAATGTGGGATGAATTAGTTATTCAGTTTGAAGGAGGTGATGACACTATTGTCACCAGAAAAGTTGCCTTGAAAAGAAGTATGAATCCTTCTTTGCTCTGCCCAATGAAAGTCTAACTGGTACATACACCAGATTTTCTAGCCTTATTAATCAGCTGAGAGGCTTGGGTGTAGAGAAGGATAAGGATATTCTTCTTGAGAAGTTTTGTGATATTCTTCCTTCCAAATGGGAAAATATGGTTCTTGTCTTAAGACAAGGTAAAACCCTGCACAGCCATACTCTGGCATCGCTCTATGGAGCCTTCAGATTCACTGAAGATAACAATGCTGCAAGACTGGTGGCTGAGCAGGATGCCATGAACCATGCCCAGAGTCCCAAGGTTGCTAGTGTAACTGAGCGACCTTGTACTGCTTTAATGTCTGTAGAGAGTGTCCAGGCACACTCAATGAAGGAGATGTTAAACAGTTTCTTGAACTCTGGCCTGACCACTGAAATCAGTGATGGTTGTGATGAAACTGAACGATGATGATCTGGTAGCCATGATTGCTAAAACCTTTAGCAGGTTTAAGCATAAATCTAAAAGATTTAATGGCCCAAACAATGCTTCCAGCTCCAGCTCTCTAGATAAAACCAATCTTACATGCTATAAATGCGGTAAGAAAGGTCATTTTATGAAGGAATGGAGATCTAGTCAGATGAACAACCAAACTGGTCCCTCTGTCCCTAATTTCAATCGGCCTGATGATAGCTACAAAGCTAAATATAAGAAGCTTAAGGCCCAGATTGCCCTCTTGTCCATGGAAAAAGAAAAGGATCAGTGCTTGATGGCACAAACTAAGGGAAAATGGGAGTACTCTGATGACTCATCAGCTGATGAAGAAGAGGAAAGGGACATGTGTTTCATGGTCTTGGAAGATCAACAGCAGCATGTGGCAAAAGAAGATGTCATCACTGGAAGATGGGTGGACATCCTTTTGAAAAAGGTATGTGATTATGACAATCAGGTGGATCCAGAACTGAAACTGGACCTTGCTAAATCATTAAGTGGTGATTTGGCTTTTGTGGAAACTGTTAGAGCAGATAGTGAAAGATATCTGGATACTATCTTAATAGAACTAAACAATGTTAAGCCACAACTTAATGTCTTACAAAGTGTCCAGTCGGCTCTCAAGGAGTCAGTTTTAAAAATTGAGGCTTTGGAATTTGGTAATCAAAAATTAATTTCTGATCTTGAAAAAGAACAAATGATTATCAAGTCATGGGTAAAAGCATCTGGAAAGAACTATGATGCATTTTCAAGAACAATTGATGCCCAGAAAAATGCATGGAAATCTGGAGATCTGGAAATGGCAGCTCTCAAACCAGATCTTCATGCATTGCCTCCAGCTCTCAGGGTTGAAACTTCTTATGATCAACCTGAAGCTGTTGAAACTGAACCCATTGAGACCACCCCCATTGAGGTTAAACCTGGAGCCAAACAGGCTAAAGCTCCAGTTAAAAAGGCCACTGGTAACAAGCCTTTACCTCAAAAGTCTAAGGAGCCCAAGACCCAAAAGACTAAAACTCCTGCTGAACCAAGGTCCAAGGTTCAGCAGCCTGATGAAAACAATATTTTGTTTAAACTGGAAAGTCAACTCTAACTTTTGTCTCGACAGGTTCAGAGTTGTACTGCCCGGATTAAAAATCTGGAAGGAGGTTCATCACCTCCAGTTTTAAAACAAAATATTAAACCCTCCTCAAAACCAAAACAAAAGAATGTTCCATCTGAAACTAAATCTGATAAGAAAATGGGGAGCAGGTATCAAATACCAATCGTTTTTACTCCTGCACCTGGATCTGGTGAAAAAGATCCAAATGTAGTCTTCAGTTTACCTCCACAACAATCAACTGTGACTTCTGTAGAGAAGTCCAGTGAACCCATCAAGAAAAGATGGGTTCACAAAAATAACTGATGAGTTTTGTGGGTGTGCAGCGCGATCAAAAGAAGAATATCTGGTATCTGGACAGCGCTGCTGGCCGGACTATGACCGGATGTAAGCCCCTGCTTGAAGAGTTCACTGTCCAAGATGGACCGACAGTGACGTTTGGTAATGATCAAAAAAGACTAAAGGATATGGTGTCCTCAATAACGGAAAAGTCGAATTCAAAAGAGTTGCATTTGTGAATGGTTTGAAATACAACCTGATCAGTGTCAGCCAACTTTGTGATGATGGCTACAGAGTTTTGTTCGATATTGCTTAAGGCACCATATTTAACAAGGATTGGAAAGTGGTGATGGTTGCACCAAGAAAAGGAAATGTGTACATCATGGATATGTAACCAGCTCCAAAAGAGCAGTGCTTCTATACCAAGGCTAATGAGGACACCAACTGGCTGTGGCATAAAAGATTATCCCATCTTAATTTCAAAAATATTAACAAGTTGTCTCGCAAACAACTGGTTGATGGGATACCTCAAATTTCTTTCAACAAAGAAAAGCCATGTCCAGGGTGTGAGATGGGCAAGCAGAAAAGGGCCAGTTTCAAAACTAGGCAAAAATTTAGCATCACTGAACCTCTTCACATGCTACATATGGATCTCTTTGGTCCAGTGAATGTTCAAACTAGAGCTGGAAAGAAGTACACTCTAGTTGTGGTCGATGAATTCACCAGATACTATTGGGTGGTATTCCTCAGATCCAAAAGTGATGCACCTGCTGAAATCATCTCTCTCATCAAAAGAATTGAACTCAAGTATACTCGAAAAGTCTGTCAGTTGCGAAGTGATAATGTTACTGAATTTCAAAATAAGGTACTTGAAACATTTTTCAATGACATTGGCATCTCTCAAAACTTCTCATTAGCACACTGATAGAAGCAGCCAGAAGTATGCTATCTGAATCAGGTCTTCCCACCAGTTTTTGGGCTGAAGCAGTTGCAACTGCTTGTCACACCCAAAACCGGTCATTCTACATCAAGAGACATAAGAAGACTGCCTATGAAGTACTCAGGAATCGTAAACCAAATATTGGATATTTTCATGTATTTGGTTGTCCAGATTATATTTTAAACGATTCCAGTCAGCTTGGAAAGTTTGATGCAAAAGATGATGAAGGGGTATTTTTAGGTTATTCAGATATTCGAAAGGCCTCTAGAGTTTATAATTATAGACTCCAAAAGGTTCATGAGACAATTCATGTCACATTCGATGAATCAACTGAAGCAATCAACAAGAGACCAAGCCTTGATATTTCTCCAGTCATTCCAATAAATTTTGGCGAAACTGACCAAGTTCATCAGTCAGTTGTTTCACCAAAAGATGTTTCCAGTTACAACAAATTGGAACCAGTTAAGAAGAAGAGCACCACCAGTGACACATCATTCTATCCTCCATCAATTTCAATTTACCACAGGAATTGGTGATTGGATCTGATGTACGTGTCACTCCAATATCAGCACCAGTTCAAACTCCAACTTCTCCAGTTCTTCAAGAAATGCTTTTAATGAAGAATTTCATGATGCAAATCGTGACCTCATTGACTCTGATGAGGACGTAGAAGTAGTTTGGACAGATCCAACTCCAGAAGCTGCTGCAACTGAAGAAGATCGCCAGGTGACTTGCACTGATATTGTGTTACACCAGCCTAGTCAATACACTAGATGGACTCGAGCACATCCAATTGAACAGATTGTGGGAGGTCCAAATAGTGGGGTTCAGACTAGAAGAGCCACCAGTGAGCAATGCTTAAACGTCACCTTCTTATCACTAATTGAACCGAAGAAGATTGACGAGGCTATGGCAGACCCAAGCTGGGTGGAAGCTATGTAAGAAGAGCTCGTCCAGTTTGAAAGGAACAATGTATGGGAGCTTGTTCCTTATCCACCAGGGTTAAAGAAAGAACCCATTGGTACTAGATGGGTCTACCGAAACAAGATGGATGAAGATGGCCATGTTGTAAGAAACAAGGCCAGATTAGTTGCCCAGGGTTATTGTCAAGCAGAAGGCGTTGACTTTGATGAAACTTTTGCTCCAGTTGCAAGACTTGAAGCCATCAGAATATTTTTAGCTTATACAGCTCATCTACAATTTAAAGTCTTCCAGATGGATGTCAAAAGTGCGTTCCTGAATGGAACATTGGAAGAAGTTGTGTATGTTAAGCAGACTCCAGGCTTCATCATTGAGAAGCATCCTCACTGGGTCTATAGACTGAACAAAGCTTTGTATGGTCTTAGAAAAGCCCCAAGAGCCTGGTATGATACTTTAACTAAACATCTTCTTAAAAATGGCTTTCAAAGAGGTGCAATAGATAATACCTTATTTATCTTGAAAGAAAAAGGTAATATCTTATTAGTACAAATTTATGTTGATGACATTATATTTGGTTCAACTGATGATGCAATGTGTAAAAAGTTTTCTAAAATCATGTCATCTGAGTATGAAATGAGTTTAATGGGTGAATTAACATTTTTCTTAGGTCTTCAGATTAAGCAAACTGAAAATGGAATTTTCATAAACCAAGGAAAATATGTCAGAGATTTGTTAAGAAAATACAAATATGATTCAATCCCATCGAAAAACACACCTATTGCAGCACCATTAAATTTGGACTCTGACCCAACTGGCAAACCAGTGAACATAACTGACTATCGTGGTATGGTTGGTTCACTGATGTATTTAACTACCAGTCGACCAGATATAATGTTTGCAACATGTCTATGTGCCAGGTTTCAGGCTAACCCTAAAGAATCACATTTGCACGCTGTTAAGCGTATCTTTAGATACCTGAAAGGGTGTCCTAATCTTGGTTTTTGGTACCCCAAAGGCTCAGGGTTAGATCTAATGGGTTATTCAGATTCAGATCATCAGGTTGTAAGATAGATAGAAAATCAACAACTGGTGGTTGTCATTTCCTTGGAGGAAAACTGGTAAGTTGGACCAGCAAGAAGCAGACGTCAGTCTCTATGTCCACTGTTGAGGCAGAGTACATTTCTGCGGCCAGTTGTTGTGCCCAGATTCTCTGGATCAAGAACCAGTTACTAGATTATGGTCAAAAGTATACAAGGACCCCAATCTTTTGTGACAACACCAGTGCAATTGCTATATCTCACAACCCAGTGATGCACTCCAAGACAAAGCATATTGACATCGGGTATCATTTTATTCGTGATCATGTTATGAAAGGAGACATTGAAATTCATTTCATCTCCACTGACAAACAGCTCGCTGATGTTTTTACAAAACCTCTTGATGAGAAAACCTTCAAACATCTCATCAGCGAACTGGGAATGTTAAATCCTTAAAACTGGAGATTTTTGTTATGAACGCGTCAGTGACATTGATGAAGTTCTCCAGTTGAGGAGGTCCAGATAATCTTTGCTCACCAGGCTATCGAACGCCTTTGTGATACTATCCTGGCACTAATCGATTTCTGGATCATCATTTTAGGGGGAAAGACTCAAATAATTTTCTGACTAAAATTCGTTTTGTTTGAAAATGGCAACTGGAGAACTCTCCAGTTGGAAACTGGCGCTGGACTAATCCTCCAGTGACCAGATTTAGTCTTGTCTTAATTTTTTTTATAATGTTAGAAATACTTGGTCAATATTTGTGACACGTGATGGTACTCGAGTGTTTTAAACCACTTGATATCGTCATCTGACGTGTTTAAAGTCATTTTGGTATTTGACAACTGTTTTTATTGGGAAAATGAAAATTAGTGGGCGCGTGAGTAAGTTAAGCCGTCGTAGCATTTAATGCTGACACAATTAATTATGTTTTTATTTCAAAATTCAAACTTATTTTGTTAAATTATCTACAAAATTGATTTTGTTAAATAAAATATAATTTTTGGTATTTCATTGGGATCTTGAATTCCTTATAAATACCCTTATTTACTCCGATCACATTTACTTCCCTTTACATTCTTTCATTTACTTCCCAATCATCTAAAATTGCTTCATTTCTCTCTCTGCTTCATAAATCAAGAACCCTAATTCCTAAATTTCAATTTCAATTTCAAATGGCACCTAAATCATCCTGTTCAAGAGATGTAAATCTCTTAACTGTCCCATATGCTCCTTCACCAGATGTCAAACAGGCACCTGGTGCTCCTGGTAACACTTCGCTCATCAAATTAAATCCAAATAATCCGATGGCGAGTTTACAAGGAACTCAAGGGTCCAATACCCTTATTGGAAGAATTCAATTTTTTTTTGAAGGATTCTCCAATTGGACCCTCATTCTCTCTAAACCCACGCAAGATGTTTCACGACTACTTGTGTGAGTTTTGGTACACTGCTACTCTTTCTTCTGATTGTTCTTCCATCACTTTCACATTAAAAGGTGGAACAATCCAGTGTACCTTATCAGCAGATATGTTGAGGGATGCCTTATACCTCAACTACTGGAGAGAGGGTGAATCTCCAGTTGTCATCCCCCCAAACGTTAATTTTTGCCAGGTCCTCCTTGAAATGGGACATAAGGAGTGCCTGGAGAAAGGGGTGTTGAAAACAAAAGGTGCGATGACCATGAAGGGCCTTACACCTTCATGGAGGTATTTTTTCATCCACCTTGTGGAAAGTATGGGTGGGAGTTCTGGTGGTCTTGACCAGATTAACTCCGCACAGGCAGAGATGGCATACTGCTTGTGGAATGGATTGAGAGTGGATTTTGCCGATATCCTGTATAGAAGCCTGGTACAAAAACTGAAGGGCACCAGGGGACTTTGTATCCCCTTCTCCAGGTTTCTCTCTCTTTGTTTTCTACAAATTCTGGGCAGTGAAGCATACTTAAGCACAAATTCACCGTATACTGTCCCAGATTTGTTGAGGAATCTAGACTCTCTAGTATCTGAAGCTGGAGAGGTCGAGATTCCAGATCGAATGCGGCTAGCATTCGCAAAAACTGATGCACCAATCGAAGGTGAGTCAGAAAGATAACCGGGCGGGCCTCAAAATAATGAGGGACCCTCCAGTTCGTCTAATGTTATGGTTGAGGATAGAGCAACTATAACTGAAGCAACCCCAATAACCTCTATCCCTGGTGAAGATACCTCGGTATCTGATCCTCCAACAGATGCACCCAACCAGGAAACTGGGGAAGGTCATCTGGAGACTGACCCATCTGGTCAGCCCTCAGTTACATTCATGGATCTGGACATGAATGTTAATGACGAGGAAATCCTTATAGAGTCTTCGGATTCTGAAGGTACTGCATCAAACTTGGAGATTTTTGATTCTGCTGTACAAGATCAAAACCCTTCATCTCCAGTCTCGCTTCCAGATGCTTCAATTTCAGTTTTACCATCCAAAGAAAATGAGCCTACAAATACTCCTTTTCCCACTTATAACTATACGTCTGGAAACAGACGTATGGCACCATCACCATCTGGGCAATTCTCACTCCTATGAGAAATGCCCCCACCACCACCGCCGTTGGACACACCTGAGCATTCTCAACATGTCCAACAAATTGAATTTCCAGTCCTTTCTTCTACCACCACTCCTACTATTTCTTCAACTGTTGGGATGTCAACTGGGGAGACTTCTCTAAATTTGCCTCCTCCAGTTGCTCCAGTAGAAACTGCTGTTGGTCCAGTGACACCTTCTCCTCCGTCACTGGACAGTCAAGTTATCTCTGTTCAAGCTGATCTCCAAAACCTTCTCACCAGGGTGGAGGAGATTCAAAAGAAACTTGACAAAAACACCAAGTCTTTCTCCAGATACCACAAGGATCACTTGACCAATATTAAAGTGGTTGATCTGGGGATTAACAAGTTTTCATCAAATGAAGACTTGGTGTTGAAGAAGCTGAATGAGTTGGTCATTGGCTGTAACAATCTGGCAACATCTTTAAAAGAAGCCTTTGACCTCACTCAGTCCAAGGTTACAACCTCAATCTCCAACTTGTTGGGCAACACTGTTAGAACATCTGAAGTGGATTTAAGGGAGTGTGAGTCCCTTAAGTTCTATGGTTAACCAAGAAAGTGTAAAATACAACAAGTCTAATAAGCACTAGAATGGACTAGTATTACTTTAATATAAATGCAAGTATATAAATAAAGTAATACAAGACTTAAAGCAATAAACAAGTAAAGCGGAACATTATGTAATTTTCAATGGTGTATTTTATTTATGATGTTAAATAAAATACAAGGTTGTGCGGAATCAAGATAATATAAATAAGTATGTATCCTAACAACCTATGAATTACAAATGATCTATATTTGTCAAATAACTCTTTTGGATCGAGATACTTAAAGTTGTGAAGTATCCCAGTTTAAGATCGAGAGTATTTGGACAAATTCACTTTCATGCAAAGTGTATGCTTAAAAGTATTTTTCTCAAGGAAATGACTTTGTATTATAGGCAACAAAATTCACCAGTGAATTTTGTGTCGTACAAATATGGTTGCATACATTTAATGATCCGACAAGAACATTAAATGTATTGGATAAGGAATAAGGATAAAGTCACATCAAATGACTTTGTGTCCTTTTATCCAACCACCTTTACACACACAAACTTTGGTAAAGAACAAGTGGATTGTTCTTTGGAAACTGTGTAAAGGGAAAAGTCAATCCTCGATATCAGTGTTCAGACTTGTAGGGTCTAGAACACTGACAATCCTCCAGTGTACAGATCTGGTAAGACTTTCCAGTGGACTCCGCCATTTGTCAGTCTTCTTTCTTCAGACTTCAGTTTTTGATTTTAGTGAGAACGTCTTCAGTAGAGTAGATCTGGACTGGGGTGAAGTCCAGTGAGCTCATCTGGAGAATACTCCAGATTTCCTATACAAGTATTTGCTCACTGGTCTTCCATTATTTCTGGACAAATCTTCAGAGGGACTCCAGATTCCAAGTATGGAGTAGGTCCAGTAGAACACATTTCTGGACAGATCTTCAGTAAGGCTCCAGTAGTCGAGTCTGGAGCGAGTCCAGTAAATCTGGACTAAATCTGGACCTAACAAATTCCCCCTATTTGTTTTGAAATAATGCAAGTGTTTTCAAGCTTGAATCTATACACTTTGTATGCTTGAAAAACACAAGTTTCGATTTGTCTAAAAAAATCTAAGTTACTGGAAAACACTTTATAGATCATGAGTGTTTTCAGTTTCATCTTTTAAGTTCTAACTTAGACTAAATCTGATCATTTACTTATATGAATCAAAAATTGCAACTATTATTACATACATCAACTGATAAATAGTTTACAATTTCATAAAACAATAATTTACAACAAGTAAATGATAAGAGTCAGGCCCTTCTTTTTGATGTTGTACTGGAGCATCTTCAGTAGCCTTTCTCTTTGGTGATGGAGAAGATGGTATTGATTCTGGCGTTCTTATGCCCATTGCAACTTCCATATGTTGCTTTCTTCTCCATACCTTTTCAATCCTTTTCAGAAATGCTTTAACATCAGTCGACACATTTGTCTTCCCCCTGAACGTTAAAGTGATTTCCTTCAGTTCACTCCATCCAAAAGCTTGGACTGAAGTACTTTTCTTCTCATCAGTAAAGTTACCCTCCCTGGTCAACTTTACTTCAAACTTAGACATGCCTTCATGATCTTCAGCCAATTTGATTTCAGCACCAGTGATCCTTCTGGCATCAGCCCTGAAATTCAACTTCTCATTGTATTTTTCTTTCAGCTTGGCTTGCTGGATCAATGATTCAGTTTCCTTGGACACTCTCCTTTGCTCTACAGCAGATTGGAGTTCTTGACGATTTATTTTTCGAGAAGTGTCCAGGGGAATGAAATTGCTTACATTAGCATCTTTGATTGCTTTGATCTATCTGGCAGTCAATTTTGGTAAACCAGTAAGTCTCTTCCTGTACTCTATCTCCAGAGCACCAGCATTCTTTCTGATCTTTTTCTGGAGACTTACCAGTTCATCCTTTCTTTGTCTGATGAGTTTTGGTACACTCACGCCATAAATAATAAAATCATAGACTTGTTCTTCTTCAGCGTAGAATGAGCGTACATGAACATCATCCAATAAACTCAAACATTGATGAACTCTGGGGTCATCCTTCATCTTTTTATATACTTCAATATTAATGCCTAACCTGCCAGCATTGTAAGAATCCAGAGTACCCATTGTTGCCATCTCCCTTTGATGGGCCAGCAGTTCATCTTTTTGATATTAACTGCAAATTCATTAATTTCTTCATAAACCCTAAATTTATTCAATTTCATCTTCATCTTTCAATCATAAATGGCACCCAAAAACCTTTTATCTGCCGAATATGCTCCGGTTGATAATGTTACTAAACCTAGACACATCACTCTTGAAGCAAAAGCTATTCGAATCAACATGAATAACTGGATGGCCAAACTTTCCAGTGCTCATCATGCTCAATCTATCATTGGGAGATTGAATACTTTCTTTCTCTCATCTCCTCTGTATGGTGGATTAACCTTAAATCCAGGGAGAATGTACCATGATTATTTATGTTAATTCTGGTACTCCGCATTTTACAATGAAGAAACCTCATCAATTTCTTATACTCTTAGGGGAGGTACCAGATCTTTAAGTTTCTCGGTGAATTTACTCAGGTCAGTTTTACAGTTGAATTATCTTGACCAGAATGAGTTGCCCATCGAACTTCCCACTGGCATAAATTACAGGGAAGTGTGCAGGT
>CM067170.1:149395254-149432687 GCA_034093135.1 Erigeron breviscapus | reverse complement strand
CTTGAGACATGTCTAATATATTTTTTAAAGTGCCCTAAAAGACATTCCAAGAATAACCTGACAAAAAGAAGAGGGGGTGTTGGGACCCCCCCCCCCCCCCCCCCCCCCCCCCTATATATTTCAGGACAACTTGTTAGGACCAGTTTCAGTGAAACTGGCCAGTCTCCAGTTGCACTTGGAGACCAAGAAGATTTGTCCAGAAATATATTGAAGTCCAGTTGCATCGTACAGTTAACGCAACTGAAGACTTCCTCCGGTTGAGAACTGACCAGTTGAAGAATCAATCCAGTTGAAGTCGAAGACAACAAGTGGAAGATAGAGAATGACAATGGCAGCGAAGCCCAGTTGACATTCTAGTCAGTTACAAACTGGAGACCATAAGTGGAAAGCTCTTACAAAGCTTTACACTGATTACGAGGAATTGACTTTTATGCTTTATGTGCTATTACACGGATAATAAGATTTATCTATGTATAAAGTACAAAAAGGTACATAAAGCTGGTTGAGTAAAGTTGCTTTATACTGCAACTTTACACAGCATTTTAAAGAATTAAATGCTATTCCTTAAATGTTCTCAATCATATTTGTACGGCCAAAGTTAACATCCCAATGTTAACTTTGCCTATAAATACAAGTCATTGCACAACAAGAATTCACACACTTTGCATATCAGACTTTGCATACAATATTCTTGGTGAACTTGTGCAATATTCTCTCAATCGTAAAAAGGAACATTTCACAACTTTAAGTGTTTCAATTGTTTAGAGAAATTCCAAGTGTAGATCAATTGTAGTTCATAGGTTGTTAGGATATTTACATACTTGTATTATCTTGGTTCCGCAACAACCTTGTATTTATTTAAAGTTAATAAATAAATTACACTTGAAAATTACATATTGTCTCACCAGTTTACTTTACAAGTATTTTATATTATTGCATTGTTCTTTACTTATTGTCACTTAAATAAGTAATCTATCTAGAACTTGGTATATACTCTCTGTAACTAGTCGTCTCCAGTTCAGCGCTTATATTGCAAAGTAACTCCACCATCGACATAGAGGTGTCTTCGGGTAGTACCATCTATTGAGTTGGGACTTACAAGTGGTATCAGAGCAGAAGGCTAATAAACTTGCCTAGATCTGCTTAGATGACTACTACTGAAGGTGGAGATGGTTCTGGTCAAGGTGAAAACCTTTGAATACTAATACACCACCTGTTCAAAATGTTAATACAAACCCTCCTCCTCCTACTGCCCCAAACCATGTCCATGTACATTATTCTAACACTCCTGTTCCAAAATTTGATGGAAACAGTGAGACCTTCGGTACATGGAAGGCCAGAATGCTTTGCATTTTGGTGGGATAGAGAGATATATGCTGAAAATCCTTAAGGATGGACCGTATATACCCATGTCTCTTGGGGTAAGTCCTCTTCTAGATCCAACTGGAAGAAGAGGTTCTAGAGAAAAGCTCTAAGACCACTGGTCTGATGAGGATCGTAGACTTGTAGATCTGGACACCAGACTCAAGAACATGATCCTTGGAGCTGTCCCTGAAGATCTAATTCCAACACTTGTGTTGTTCCCCAGTGCCAAGTCAATGTGGGATGAATAGTTATTCAGTTTGAAGGAGGTGATGACACCATTGTCACCAGAAAGGTTGCCCTGAACAAAAAGTATGAATCCTTCTTTGCTCTACCCAATGAAAGTCTAACTGGTACTTACACCAGGTTTTCTAGCCTCATTAATCAGTTGAGAGGCTTGGGTGTAGAGAAGGATAAGGATATTCTTCTTGAGAAGTTTTGTGATATTCTTCATTCCAAATGGAAAAATATGGTTCTTGTCTTAAGACAAGGTAAAATCCTGCACAGTCACACTCTTGCATCGCTCTATGGAGCCTTCAGATTCACTGAAGATAATAATGCAGCAAGACTGGTGGCTGAGCAGGATGCCATGAACCATGCCCAGAGTCCCAAGGTTGCTAGTGTAACTGAGCAACCTTGTACTGCTTTAATGTCTGCAGAGAGTGTCCAGGCACACTCAATGAAGGAGATGTTAAACAGTTTCTTGAACTCTGACCTGACCACTGAAATCAGTGACGGTTGTGATGAAACTGACGATGATGATCTGGTAGCCATGATCGCTAAAACCTTTAATAGGTTTAAGCATAAATCTAAAGATTTAATGGCCCAAACAATGCTTCCAGCTCCAGCTCTCTGGATAAAACCAATCTTACCTGCTATAAATGCGGTAAGAAAGGTCATTTATGAAGGAATGCAGATCTAGTCAGATGAACAACCAAACTGGTCCCTCTGTCCCTAATTTCAATCGGCCCGATGATAGCTACAAAGCTAAATATAAGAAGCTTAAGGCCCAGATTGCCCTCCTGTCCATGGAAAAAGAAAAGGATCAGTGCTTATGGCACAAACTGAGGGAAAATGGGAGTACTCTGATGACTCATCAGCTGATGAAGAAGAGGAAAGGGACATGTGTTTCATGGCCTTGGAAGATCAACATCAGCATGTGGCAAAAGAAGATGTCATCACTGGAAGATGGGTGGACATCATTTTGAAAAAGGTATGTGATTATGACAACCAAGTTGACCAGAACTGAAACTGGACCTTGCTGAATCATTAAGTGGTGATTTGGCTTTTGTGGAAACTGTTAGAGCAGATAGTGAAAGATATTTGGATACTATCTTAATTGAACTGAACAATGTTAAACCACAACTAAATGATTTACAAAGTGTCCAGTTGGCTCTCAAGGAGTCAGTTTTGAAAATTGAGGCTTTAGAATTTGATAATCAAAAATTAGTTTCTGATCTTGAAAAAGAACAAATGATTATCAAGTCATGGGTAAAAGCATCTGGAAAGAATTATGATGCATTTTCTAGAACAATTGATGCCCAGAAAAATGCATGAAAATCTGGAGATCTGGAAATGGCAGCTCTCATACCAGATCTTCATGCATTGCCTCCAGCTCTCAGGGTTGAAACTCCTTATGATCAACCTGAGGCTGTCGAAACTGAACCCATTGAGACCACCCCACTGAGGTTAAACCTGGAGCCAAACAGGCTAGTGCTCCAGTTAAAAAGGCCACTGGTAACAAGCCTTTACCTCAGAAGTCTAAGGAGCCCAAGACCCAAAAGACTAAAACTCCAGCTGAACCAAGGTCCAAGGTTCAGCAGCCTGATGAAAACAATATTTTGTTTAAACTGGAAAGTCAACTCCAACTTTTGTCTCGACAGGTTCAGAGTTGTACTGCCCGGATTAAAAATCTGGAAGGAGGTTCATCACCTCCAGTTGTAAAACAAAATATTAAACCCCCTTCAAAACCAAAACAAAAGAATGTTCCATCTGGAACTAAATCTGATATGAAAAAGGGGAGCAAGTATCAAATACCAATCGTTTTACTCCTGCACCTGGATCTGGTGAAAAAGATCCAGATGTAGTCTTCAGTTTACCACCACAACAATCAACTGTGACTTCTGTAGAGAAGTCCAGTGAACCCATCAAGAAAAGATGGGTTCACAAAAATAACTGATGATTTTTGTGGGTGTGCAGGGCGATCGAAAGAAGAATATCTGGTATCTGGACAGCGCTGCTGGCCGGACTATGACCGGATATAAGCCCCTGCTTGAAGAGTTCACTGTCCAAGATGGACCGACAGTGACGTTTGGTAATGATCAAAGTGGAAAGACTGAAGGATATGGTGTGCTCAATAACGGACATGTCGAATTCAAAAGAGTTGCATTTGTGAACGGTTTGAAATACAACCTGATCAGTGTCAGCCAACTTTGTGATGATGGCTACAGAGTTTTGTTCGATATTGCTCAAGGCACCATATTTAACAAGGATTGGAAAGTGGTGATGGTTGCATCAAGAAAAGGAAATGTGTACATCATGGATATGGAACCAGCTCCAAAAGAGCAGTGCTTCTATACCAAGGCTGATGAGGACACCAACTGGCTGTGGCATAAAAGATTATCCCATCTTAATTTCAAAAATATTAACAAGTTGTCTCGCAAACAACTGGTTGATGGGATACCACAGATTTCTTTCAATAAAGAAAAGCCATGTCCAGGGTGTGAGATGGGCAAGCAAAAAAGAGCCAGTTTCAAAACTAGGAAAAATTTTAGCATCACTGAACCTCTTCACATGCTTCATATGGATCTCTTTGGTCCAGTGAATGTTCAAACTAGAGCTGGAAAGAAGTACACTCTAGTTGTGGTCGATGAATTCACTGTTGGGTGGTATTCCTCCGATCCAAAAGTGATGCACCTGCTGAAATCATCTCTCTCATCAAGAGAATTGAACTCAAGTATACTCGAAAAGTCTGTCAGTTGCGAAGTGATAATGGTACTGAATTTCAAAATAAGGTACTTGAAACATTTTGCAATGACACTGGCATCTCTCAAAACTTCTCATCAGCACACTCTCCAGAGCAGAATGGAGTTGTGGAAAGAAAGAATCGCACACTGATAGAAGCAGCCAGAAGTATGCTATCTGAATCAGGTCTTCCCACCAGTTTCTGGGCTGAAGCAGTTGCAACTGCTTGTCACACCCAAAACGGTCAGTCTACATCAAGAGACATAAGAAGACTGCCTATGAAGTACTCAGGAATCGTAAACCAAATATTGGATATTTTCATGTATTTGGTTGTCCAGTTTATATTTTAAATGATTCCAGTCAGCTTGGAAAGTTTGATGCAAAAGCTGATGAAAGTGTATTTTTAGGCTATTCAGATATTCGAAAGGCCTTTAGAGTTTATAATTATAGACTCCAAAAGGTTCATGAGACAATTCATGTCACATTCGACGAATCAACTGAAGCAATCAACAAGAGACCAAGCCTTAATATTTCTCCAGTCGTTCCAATAAATTTTGGTGAAACTGACCAAGTTCATCAGTCAGTTGTTTCACCAAAAGATGTTTCCAGTTACAACAAATTGGAACCAGTTAAGAAGAAGAGCACCACCAGTGACACTTCATTCTATCCCTCCATCAATTTCAATTTACCACAGGAATTGGTGATTGGATCTGATGTACGTGCCACTCCAATATCAGCACCAGTTCAAACTCCAACTTCTCCAGTTCTTCATGAAATACCTTTTAATGAAGAATTTCATGATGCAAATCGTGACCTCATTGACTCTGATGAGGATGTAGAAGTAGTTTGGACTGATCCTCCTCCAGAAGCTGCTGTAACTGAAGAAGATCGCCAGGTGACTTGCACTGATATTGTTTTACACCAGCTTAGTCAATACACTAGATGGACTCGAGCACATCCAATTGAACAGATTGTGGGAGATCCAAATAGTGGGGTTCAGACTAGAAGAGCCACCAGTGAGCAATGCTTAAACGTCACATTCTTATCACTAATTGAACCGAAGAAGATTGACGAGGCTATGGCAGACCCAAGCTGGGTGGAAGCTATGCAAGAAGAGCTCGTCCAGTTTGAAAGGAATAATGTGTGGGAACTTGTTCCCTGTCCACCAGGGTTAAAGAAAGAACCCATTGGTACAAGATGGGTCTACCGAAACAAGATGGATGAAGATGGCCATGTTGTAAGAAACAAGGCCAGATTAGTTGCCCAGGGTTATTGTCAAGCAGAAGGCGTTGACTTTGATGAAACTTTTGCTCCAGTTGCAAGACTTGAAGCCATCAGAATATTTTTGGCTTATGCAGCCCATCTGCAGTTTAAAGTCTTCCAGATGGATGTCAAAAGTGCGTTCCTTAATGGAACATTGGAAGAAGTTGTGTATGTTAAGCAGACTCCAGGCTTCATCAATGAGAAGCATCCTCACTGGGTCTATAGACTGAACAAAGCTTTGTATGGTCTTAGACAAGCCCCAAGAGCCTGGTATGATACTTTAACTAAACATCTTAAAAATGGCTTTCAAAGAGGTGCAATAGATAATACCTTATTTATCTTGAAAGAAAAATGTAATATCTTATTGGTACAAATTTATGTTGATGACATTATATTTGGTTCAACTGATGATACAATGTGTAAAAAGTTTTCTAAAATCATGTCATCTGAGTATGAGATGAGTTTAATGGGAGAATTAACATTTTTCTTAGGTCTTCAGATTAAGCAAACTGAAAATGGAATTTTCATAAACCAAGGAAAATATGTCAGAGATTTGTTAAGAAAATACAAATATGATTCTATCCCATCGAAAAACACACCTATTGCAACACCATTAAATTTGGACTCTGACCCAACTGGCAAACCAGTGAACATCACTGAATATCGTGGAATGGTTGGTTCACTGATGTATTTAACTGCCAGTCGACCAGATATAATGTTCGCAACATGTCTATGTGCCAGGTTTCAGGCTAACCCTAAAGAATCACATTTGCACGCTGTTAAGCGTATCTTTAGATACCTGAAAGGGTGTCCTAACCTTGGTCTTTGGTACCCCAAAGGCTCAGGGTTAGATCTAATGGGTTATTCAGATTCAGATCATGCAGGTTGTAAGATAGATAGAAAATCAACAACTGGTGGTTGTCATTTCCTTGGAGGGAAAACTGGTAAGTTGGACCAGCAAGAAGCAGACGTCAGTCTCTATGTCCACTGCTGAGGCAGAGTACATTTCTGCGGCCAGTTGCTGTGCCCAGATTCTCTGGATCAAGAACCAGTTACTAGATTATGGTCAAAAGTATACAAGGACCCCAATCTTTTGTGACAACACCAGTGCAATTGCTATATCTCACAACCCAGTGATGCACTATAAGACAAAGCATATTGACATCAGGTATCATTTCATTCGTGATCATGTTATGAAAGGAGACATTGAATTACATTTCATCCCCACTGACAAACAGCTCGCTGATGTTTTTACAAAACCTCTTGATGAGAAAACCTTTAAACATCTCATCAGCGAACTGGGAATGTTAAATCCTTAAAACTGGAGATTTTTGTTATGAACGCGTCAGTGACACTGATGAAGTTCTCCAGTTGAGGAGGTCCAGATAATCTTTGCTCGCCAGGCTATCGAACGCCTTTGTGATACTATCCTGGCACTAATCGATTTCTGGATCATCATTTTAGGGGGAAAGACTCAAAATAATTTTCTGACTAAAATTCGTTTTGTTTGAAAATGGCAACTTGAGAACTCTCCAGTTGGAAACTGGCGCTGGACTAATCCTCCAGTGACCAGGTTCAGTCTTGTCTTAATTTTTCATAACGTTAGAAAATACTTGGTCAATATCTGAGACACGTGATGGTACTCGAGTGTTTTAACCCACTTGATATCGTCATCTGACGTGTTAATAGACATTTTGGTAAATGACAACTGTTTTCATTGGGAAAATGAAAATTAGTGGGCGCGTGGGTAAGTTAAGCCGTCGTAGCATTTAATGCTGACACAGTGAATTATGTTTTTGATTCAAAATTCAAACTTATTTTGTAAAGATATCTACAAAATTGATTTTGTTAATAAAATATAATTTTTGGTATTTCATTGGGATCTTGAATTCCTTATAAATACCCTTATTTACTCCGATCACATTTACTTCCCTTTACATTCTTTTCATTTACTTCCCAATCATCTAAAATTGCTTCTTTCTCTCTCTGCTTCATAAATCAAGAACCCTAATTCCAAAGTTTCAATTTCATTTTCAAATGGCACCTAAATCATCCCGTTCTAAAGATGTAAATCTCCTATCTGTCCCATATGCTCCTCCACCAGATGTCAAACAGGCATCTGGTGCTCCTGGTAATACTACGCTCATCAAACTAAATCCAAATAATCCGATGGCTAGTTTACAAGGAACCCAAGGGTCCGATACCCTTATTGGGAGAATCCAAAGATTTTTGAGGGATTCTCCAATCGGACCCTCATTCTCCTTAAACCCACGCAAGATGTTTCACGACTACTTGTGTGAGTTTTGGTACACCGCTTCTCTTTCTTCCGACTGCTCCTCCATCAATTTCACATTAAAAGGTGGAACAGTCCGGTGTACCTTATCAGCAGATGTATTGAGGGATGCTCTACACCTCAATTACTGGAGACAAGGAGAGTCTCCTGTTGTCATCTCCCCAAACATCAATTTTCGCCAGGTCCTCCTTGATATGGGACACAAGGAGTGCCTCGAAAAAGGGGTTTTGAAAACAAAAGGTGCGATGACCATGAAGGGCCTTACACCTTCATGGAGGTATTTTTTCATCCACCTTGTGGAAAGTATGGGTGAGAGTTCTGGTGGACTTGACCAGATTAACTCCGCACAGGCAGAAATGGCATACTGCTTGTGGAATGGATTGAGAGTGGATTTTGCTGATATCCTATTCAGAAGCCTGGTTCAAAAACTGAAGGGCACCAGGAGACTATGTATCCCCTTCTCCAGGTTTCTCTCTCTTTGTTTTCTACAAATTCTGGGCAGTGAAGCTTATTTTAGCACAGATTCACTTTACACTGTCCCAGATTTGTTGAGGAATCTTGACTCTTTAGTATCTGAAGCTGGAGAGGTCGAGATTCCAGATAGAATGCGGCTGGCATTCGCAAAAACCGATGCACCAGTCCAAGGTGAGTCGGAAAGACAACTGGGCGGGCCTCAAAATAATGAGGGACCCACCAGTTCGTCTGCTGGAATTGTGACCATTGCCGAGCCCGGGCAACAGTCTAACCCCTCCAGCTCCAGCGTGTCTGTCCCCATAACCATTTACCCTGGAGACCTCCCAACAGGTCTTTCAGGTGTTCCAAAGGCAACAAGAACACGTCGCATTAGGACTTTGTCAGCACTTGCCACTGACAGTAGAAACCTGACCAGCCCTCCAGTTTCCTCCCAACAGGAACCTGGAGATAGTCAAACGGGACAACCGCAAGCAGCCACCCTCGCAATTTCTGTAGGAGAGGGTGGTGAAGATGAAACTGGGCTACCCCAAACCAGAATAGAGTTTGAGTCAGCACAAAGTGTCCACGGCCTATCTTCTGACACTTCTATTGCACGAACTGACGACGTCTCTGGCCAGTCACTGCTGGAGACTGAGGTTCCCAACTCTACGACTGATGATGTTATGGTTGTGGATAGAGCAACTATAACTGAGGCAACCCCAGTGACCTCTATCCCTGGTGAAGATACCTCGGTATCTGATCCTCCAACAGATGCAACCTTCCAGGAAACTGGAGAAGGTCATCTGGAGACTGACCCATCTGGTCAGCCCTCAGTTACATTCATGGATCTGGACATGAATGTTAATGACGAGGAAATCCTTATTGAGTCTTCGGATTCAGAAGGTACTGCATCAGACTTGGAGATTTTTGAGTCTTCTGTACAAGATCAAAACCCTTCATCTCAAGTCTCGCCTCCAGATGCTTCAATTTCAGTTTTACCATCCCAAGTAAATGAGCCTACTAATATTCCATTTCCCACATATAACTATATGTCTGGAAACAGACGTATGGCACCATCACCATCTGGGTAGTTCTCACTCCTTCGAGAAATGCCACCCCCACCGCCGCCGTTGTTCACACCTGAGCATTCTCAGCATGAACAACAAATTGTTACTTCAGTCCCTTCTTCTTCTACCACTCCTATTATTACTTCCTCAACTGCTGCGACGTCAACTGGGAGGCTTCTCTAAATTTGCCTCCTCCAGTTACTCCAGTGGTAACTGCTGCTGGTCCAGTGACACCTTCCCCTCCGTCACTGGACAATCAAGTTGTGTCTGTTCAAGCCGATATCCAAAACCTTCTTACCAGGGTGGAGGATATTCAAAAGACACTTGACAAAAACACTAAGTCTTTCTCCAGATACCACAAGGATCATCTGACCAATATTAAAGTGGTTGATCTGGGGATTAACAAGTTCTCAACAAATGAAGACTTGGTGTTAAAGAAGCTCAATGAGCTGGTCGGAGGCTGCAACAATCTGGCAACTTCTCTAAAGGAAGCCTTCGACCTCACTCAGTCCAATGTCACAACCTCAATCTCCAATTTGCTGGATAACACTGTCAGAAGATCTGAAGTTGACTTAAGGGAGATTGAAAAAGCAGGTGAAAGAGTTAGTTGAAAAGCCTGGGTTGAATGTGACTGAGCTTGGACAGCAGTTGATGGTTTCGGTTGGTCAGAAAATTGATGATACGCTGGGTGCTAGAGATACACAGTTGATTGAAAAGGTGATAGCTGAGATCACCAAGCTGGCCACTCCTCAGGTTGATCTGGCCCCACTCACTAATGAGATCAACCAGTTGAGAGGCAGCATTGATAATTTGAGCACCCAGGTATCTAATCATACTCAGTCTATTGACAATCTGACAACTGAAGTAAATAATTTGAAGAAAAAGGATGAGGAAGTTAAGGAACAGGTGGTTTCGGGTCTTAGTGAAGATTCTAAAATTTTGGAAGAACTGAAAACTGGTCAGCAACAGGTTACAACAAATGTTCTGACCCAGTCAAAGGAGACCAACCATCTGTGGAGGTCTTTCAGGATGATGTGTGGAATTTTCAAAGAATGCAAGGACATGCAAACATGGCAGCCTCTTGACCGGTTGCCATCTCACCCTTCTGAATGGGAAGCATAAGGGCAGGTCTAGATGCTGCCAAGGGGGAAAGAAGTGCAGTCCTTGCACCAGTTGCACCTGGAAGAACTCCATCTGAAAGTCAATCTGGTGGTGAAATGATTGTGGCTACCAGTACTGATGCTGGTGAGCAAAGGGTTGAAGAGAATGTGGATGTGATGGATAGGGGGAATATGGATAAGGGTAAAGGTTTAGCATCTGATGTAGCCCAGCCGGCCACTGATGTACCAATGTTGGAAACTGGCAATGCTGATGTACTTCCTCCAGTTTCTGAAAGTGATAGCAAACGTCTGGCAAGGCTTGGTGACCAAATTAAAGAAAGAAAGAAAATGAAACAAGCAAACCAAGCTGAAGCCAGACAACATCTGGCCAAGATAAAATTGCTTGATATTAGTGATGCTCACTTGTTGGGAATCACTAAGGAGGAGTATGCTAGAGTGAAAGATGATGCCAGGATAGTGGGTATGTTAAAAGAAATGCTTGACATTGAACTGGACAGGCACTATCCTGATGATGAAGCTGAGCATGATGCCAGAAATTTAAATATATCAGTGGAGAAGGCAAAGGAGAACAGGGCCAGTGGGATTCAGAAAAGAATTGAAAATGTAAGAAAGGTTGTGAAAAGGGTATTGAATCCACCTAGAAGGAACCCTCAACCAAGAAAGCCACTGCATAGAGATGCTGATCTTAGAACCTTCATTGAACCAACTGGCGATGTATCAAATGATGACATCAAGGTTGCTGTGCTGGCTGCTGGTGCTGGGAGTATTAAAATATCAAATGAATCTGAAGCTAGAGAGTATTATTCCTAGATCATGGCAACCAGAAGACACAGTGGGGCAATCAATGGTGTTTATGTAACAATTAAGCCAGGCACCAAGTACTTTCATGTTGAAGTCAGTTATGCCAGAGGGCCACTGGTTAGAATTGACAATCCTGGTGCAATGCAATATGGGTTCTCGGAATGGGTGGAAATGGTGAACTTTTTGGAAGCAAAGGCACAAAAGAATAGGTTTGAGAAAGCTTGGGTGAACTTCTTGAAGGGCAAGATTCAACACAAAGAGAATCTGGAGCTTAAGTTGAATATTGATCATGAAGACTCTCAGCCTATCTCTTCAGTGACAAAGAAAAGGAAAATTGGTGAAGGGCCATCTTAAATTTTTCCTTTCAGTTTATCTGCTTGTAATTTTGTTTACATTCTGTAACTTGTGTATATTTCATTTCTCTGTATAAATGAAGTTACCAGTTTGTAACCACAAGATAGATAATAGATTAGATCTAACAAACTCAAAAGAAAAACCCAAGGCATTTATTGATCTATAAAAATGCCTTGGAAAACTTAGATAGATTTAATCGAACAAGTCTCTCCAGTTCACACTTGTACAGATACAAGAACTGAAAAAGACTTGGCAATATTTCAGGACAAATAGGGGGAATTTGTTAGGACCAGTTTCGATGAAACTGACCAGTCTCCAGTTGCACCTGGAGACCAAGAAGATTTGTCCAGAAATATATTGAAGTCCAGTTGCATCGTACAGTTAACGCAACTGAAGACTTCCTCCAGTTGAGAACTGGCCAGTTGAAGAATCATTCCAGTTGAAGTCGAAGACAACAAGTGGAAGATAGAGAATGACAATGGCAGCGAAGCCCAGTTGACATTCTAGTCAGTTACAAACTGGAGACCATCAGTGGAAAGCTCTTACAAAGCTTTACACTGATTACGAGGAATTGACTTTTATGCTTTATGTGCTATTACACGGATAATAAGATTTATCTATGTATAAAGTACAAAAAGGTACATAAAGCTGGTTGAGTAAAGTTGATTTATACTGCAACTTTACACAGCATTTTAAGGAATTAAATGCTATTCCTTAAATGTTCTCAACCATATTTGTACGGCCAAAGTTAACATCCCAATGTTAACTTTGCCTATAAATACAAGTCATTGCACAACAAGAATTCACAACTTTGCATATCAGACTTTGCATACAATATTCTTGGTGAACTTGTGCAATATTCTCTCAATCGTAAAAAGGAACATTTCACAACTTTAAGTGTTTCGATTGTTTAGAGAAATTCCAAGTGTAGATCAATTGTAGTTCATAGGTTGTTAAGATATTTACATACTTTGTATTATCTTGGTTCCGCAACAACCTTGTAATTTATTTAAAGTTAATAAATAAATTACACTTGAAATTTACATATTGTCTCACCAATTTACTTTACAAGTATTTTATATTATTACATTGTTCTTTACTTATTGTCACTTAAATAAGTAATCTATCTAGAACTTGGTATATACTCTCTGTAACTGGTCGTCTCCAGTTCAGCGCTTATATTACAAAGTAACTCCACCATCGACATAGAGGTGTCTTCAGGTAGTACCATCTATTGAGTTGGGACTTACACAAGTCTATGTTTCATTTTCAAAATTAGCATAGAATACAAACTGATTTCTAACAAAATATATGCAAAGTTAGTTATAAGCATGCATATTGTGGAAATATATATACAATATATCTCAAGTACGTGACCCGCATGAGAGGCAAAAGGCACAATTCAGAAGACAATTTTTGTTGCAAGTCACTAAGCTGACAAATATATGAGGGTATGAGGAGAAAGGTGCGAGCCAAAGCGAACGGGCTACACAGAAGAGGAGAGGGAGGGTGAGGAGAGAGAGAGAGAGAGTATACTTTATTTTACACCATATATATATATATATATACACATAAGTCACAAGCAACAAGAAGATCCTAGTGAATATTCAAGATATGCGTTTGGCAGAAACATCATCAAAACTTCATTTGGAAACAAATATAAGTCTTGGATTGAGAACATGCTTAATGCCATGAAAAACCCAAACAAAATACCCAAGTTTTTTCATTTTCAAAATTAGCATAGAATACAAACTGATTTCTAACAAAATATATGCAAAGTTAGTTATAAGCATGCATATTGTGGAAATATATATACAATATATCTCAAGTACGTGACCCGCATGAGAGGCAAAAGGCACAATTCAGAAGACAATTTTTTGTTGCAAGTCACTAAGCTGACAAATATATGAGGGTATGGAGAAACTTTCTAGCAAAATCTAACTTGTCCTACAATAATATATATATATATTATATATATATATATATATATTATATATATATACTATATGTATAGTTAGTACAATAACTATATATATAATTACACATAAGTATAATATCTATATTCTTAATATATATATATACACATAAGTCACAAGCAACAAGAAGATCCTAGTGAATATTCAAGATATGCGTTTGGCAGAAACATCATCAAAACTTCATTTGGAAACAAATATAAGTCTTGGATTGAGAACATGCTTAATGCCATGAAAAACCCAAACAAAATACCCAAGTTTTTTCATTTTCAAAATTAGCATAGAATACAAACTGATTTCTAACAAAATATATGCAAAGTTAGTTATAAGCATGCATATTGTGGAAATATATATACAATATATCTCAAGTACGTGACCCGCATGAGAGGCAAAAGGCACAATTCAGAAGACAATTTTTTGTTGCAAGTCACTAAGCTGACAAATATATGAGGGTATGGAGAAACTTTCTAGCAAAATCTATATATATATATATACACACATAAGTCACAAGCAACAAGAAGATCCTAGTGAATATTCAAGATATGCGTTTGGCAGAAACATCATCAAAACTTCATTTGGAAACAAATATAAGTCTTGGATTGAGAACATGCTTAATGCCATGAAAAACCCAAACAAAATACCCAAGTTTTTTTTTTACTTGTTTTCAGCAGTAGAACACAAGTCAAGAAAAACATTCTTTTGTTCTAAACTAAAGAAATTAATTACTTCTTTTTTATCAAAGTCAAGAAAAGAAACATTGTTTCTTTGGAAGTTTACCGGTGTTCTTTCACAAAATCCACTAAGCAAGAACAAATATACAACTTGATGCTTTTGAACGAGAAAAAAAAAGTTAAATTTGGGAGATAGATACCTTTGCAAGCTAGAAGAATTAAAGAAAATAAAGGTTGCCTAAGATCCTACTAAGCCACGCCCCTTCCTCCTTCCTCTTCGTTAGTCACCTGAAGATGGAATTTGGGAAAAAGTATATAAGTTTACACACAAAAATCTTCCACAAATCTTTTTGTATCTAAACTTGGGGGGATTTGATCCCGTATAGATATCCGGGTTTAAAATATAAGTTTAAACCAACATACAAATGCAAGTAGTATAAACCGATGCACAAATAAAGAGCAAGAAAGAGGCAGCCGGGTCGGCCCAAAGAAACCTCCAGGTCGACTAAAGGAAACCTCCGGGTCGGCCATACATAGGGTCGGCCAAAAGAAGGGTTCTTGGTTCAATTCGGAAAAAGATAACAAACATAAAAGATAACAAAACAGGCCGGGTCGGCTAATAAACAAACCGGGTCAACAACCGGGCGAGATAGAAACTTGGATCGGGGTACAAACTCGCCGGATCGGGATCCACAACCGGGTAGGAAATCTCTTTCTCGGGTCGATCAGAGGAGATATTGGCGACAAGCAAAGGGGATCTGCCAAAAGACAAGTAAATTGATATATAGGGTAGTTGAATATGCATACCAATAAACCGGGTCAACAACCGGGTGAGATGAGAGCGAATCGGATCCTATTAGGGTCGGAATGTTCTTTGATTTCCTCCCCCACTGCCGCCTCGATATACATATATAAGTGTGCAAATTAAAAGTGCCTATCGGGTCTACTTGGACCCTACCTCCGGGTCGGACTTAATTAGGTTGTTCCTATCCTTTACTCTACCGCCCTCATATATATATGGATATGCAAATCGGCTAAGTACTATGAGAGGAGATGTGCCGCCCTCATATATATATATATGAATATATGCAAATTGGGCAAGTATGGTAGTAAGTAAAGAAGTATGGTAGTAAGTAAAGGGGAGAACGGGTTTTACTCATTAAAGGCATGGGCTCGGCCCAAATTACTTTCTATTATACCTTATTTATAAATATGTATGCGCATATTTATAAAAACGTATACGTTACATCATTACTACAAAGGGATATTCACTGTAGGTGAATCTTAGAAAGAGTTTTGTCACCCTCCTGAATATTCCTATATAAATACTCATGCAAGGATTTGTCATAAACACATTCAATGCAATTCACATTTAATACTTACAATCAATCACGATTCAATCATAGCAATCAAGATTCATATCATATTCATTACACAATCACTGCCACCTTAGACTCGCTAAGAGTTTGGTAGGTTCGCACTGATTAATCAGGAGTTGTAGTGATTGTGCCCTAATCTTAGTCCGTCACTGAGCCGATCAATTTAGGTTCAAACATTGGCGCCATCCGTGGGACCCGTTTATTGAACGGATTCCATTACTGTTAAGATCAAAATCACCATTTCATTTCTCTTTTTCTTGGTCTTGCATGGCCAGGGAAGAAACTCCACTCTCAAAAGTAACTTCACCTGGGTCTATGGAGGTTGAGACAAGTGGTGGTGAAAAGTCTCAAAAAGACACCACCATTACTCCTCCACCTCTCATAACCATGCAAACTAGTAGTGAGCATACCCAGGGTGAAAAGAGAATCTCCGATAAAAATTTATTGGATGTTAGATCGAGACTCCAATACTCGTCTGAGGACTTAGTTACTACCAGACCCACCCTAAACTCGGGTACCATAGGGTCAATGTTCTCCATAAGAGGAACATCATCCTCACCCACCACCTCATTTGTAGGCATAGACTCTCCCACCAACACCCAAGGGTTGTTAAAAAACAAGGGTCCTGAGGCTCTAAATGTCATTCCAACAATTTCTACACCCTTGCCTGTCACATCCTCTCCACTTGGAGGTGACCAAGTAATCCCAGTTGAGCAATCTGTCCCTAGCTCATCCGGGACCATTACTGTCCAGGAAAGCCACTTGGTAGAATTGCTAAAGCTTATGGGGGAGTCCTCCCAACCACCTCCCCCAACACATACCTCTCCAGCTACAACACAACCCAACCAAGATTGGTTATCACAACTCACCAATATACTCAAACCACTCCACCTCCTCCTCCAACAATCCCTCAGGGGGCTGTGGAATCTTTGATGTCTTTAATGGTGGAGCAACTTAAGAAGCAACAGCCTCGTCCAGAACCAACACCACCACCAAACCCGGCAAGGGAACTGTTGAAAATGTTAAAAGTATTATCCGGTGAAGAAGCAGGGGAGCAAACACGAGCTGTAAGTATTCCAAGATCAGCTGTCAAGTCTAGATTCTGTGACTGGATTGCAGAATACCCATTCCCAGATGGCCAAAAAGTTCCTCCAGTTGTGGGGACTTATGATGGCACTAGGGATCCAGAAGACCACTTAGCATTGTATGACCAAGCAATACTCACGGAAAAGTGGGTAGATCCTGTGGCTTGTCACTTGTTCCCTGGAACATTACAAGGACATGCTAGAGATTGGTTTACTGGCTTACCTGAAAGAAGTATAAAAGATTTTCAAGATTTGAAAGAAAAATTTGTTGCCCATTTCTTTCAACAAAAGAAGCACCAACGTAATCATTTGGAAGCTCACTTAATAAGACAAAGGGAGAATGAGCCACTCAGAGACTTCATCTTAAGATTCACTCAAGAGTGTCAAAGGATACCTGGTCTCCCAGAGAGTCAACAGATCTCTGGCTTTACTCTTGCCTTGCACCCCGGAGGCCTCCAAGAAAAGTTAACTACAAAAGTTCCCAAGACTTTCAAAGAAGCAATTGATCGAGCCTATGATTATCTCCGTTCTAGAGAAACCTCCACGTTAGTAAGGGGAATGATAAGAAAGGATAAGTCATGGGCAGGACCCTCTGGAGGGAAAAGGCCTCGTTTTGATACTAGACGAGATGGCCGCAGGGAGGATTACAGAAGAGATACAAGAAGAGATGAACGTCCGGATGACAGAAGAGATAAGAGGCCCATTCAATACGGCAAAAGTGTCCATCTTGTGGACTTAACAAAATCTCCAAAAGAGATTTTAAAAACTGAGAGGGTGGGCTCAACTTTCAAGCCCCCTCCCCCTCTCAGATCTGCAAAGAAAAACATGAATAAGTACTGTGACTTTCATGAAGATCATGGTCATGATACTAATGATTGCAGAGAACTCCAAGCAGAAATCAAGAGGGCCTTAGAAGAAGGAAAGTTGGAGCATCTTGTCCCTGGAGCCAAGCAGGAAAGAAAAACTCCTGCAAAGAAAACCTTTGCATGGCAGAAGGCACCAGTCAAAAAAGAAAACAATGATGATCCGGGCCCAGCAGAAGGACATGTTTGTATGGTCCACCAAAGAAGAGATCCAGGAAAGCATAAAGCAAATGTATTGAAGGATTGGGCAGTGGTTCCAATTTCTTTTCCACCAGTTGAAACGGTATCCTCAGACCCTGTGATCATACAAGCTCGCTTGGCAAACTTCGAGGTTGGAAAAATATACTTAGATAATGGGAGCTCTACCGACATTATTTATGAGCATTGCTTTAATAAACTCCCTCAAAGAGTTAAAAACCTCAAGCGCCCGCCTTTGGCGCCTCTAGTTGGTTTCTCTGGAGAATCTAGTTGGCTCATTGGAGAAGTAAGTATGGAGGTAATGATGGGTGAATACCCTCTCCATAGATATCCGGGTTTAAAATATAAGTTTAAACCAACATACAAATGCAAGTAGTATAAACCAGTATAAACCGATGCACAAATAAAGAGCAAGAAAGAGGCAGTCGGGTCGGCCCAAAGAAACCTCCAGGTCGGCTAAAGGAAACCTCCGGGTCGGCTATACATAGGGTGGGCCAAAAGAAGGGTTCTTGGTTCAATTCGGAAAAAGATAACAAACATAAAAGATAACAAAGCAGGCCGGGTCGGCTAATAAACAAACCGGGTCAACAACCGGGCGAGATAGAAACTTGGATCGGGGTACAAACTCGCCGGATCGGGATCCACAACCGGGTAGGAAATCTCCTTCTCGGGTTGATCAGAGGAGATATTGGCGACAAGCAAAGGGGATCGGCCAAAAGACAAGTAAATTGATATATAGGGTAGTTGAATATGCATACCAATAAACCGGGTCAACAACCGGGTGAGATGAGAGCGAATCGGATCCTATTAGGGTCGGAATGTTCTTTGATTTCCTCCCCCACTGCCGCCTCGATATACATATATAAGTGTGCAAATTAAAAGTGCCTATCGGGTCTACTTGGACCCTACCTCCGGGTCGGATGTAATTAGGTTGTTCCTATCCTTTACTCTACCGCCCTCATATATATATGGATATGCAAATCGGCTAAGTACTATGAGAGGAGATGTGCCCCCTCATATATATATATATGAATATATGCAAATTGGGCAAGTATGGTAGTAAGTAAAGAAGTATGGTAGTAAGTAAAGGGGAGAACGGGTTTTACTCATTAAAGGCATGGGCTCGGCCCAAATTACTTTCTATTATACCTTATTTATAAATATGTATGGTTTAATATTTAATATTTATTATTTTAAATTAAACAATTAATATAAATTTATCCTTATAACCCGATATTGATTAGGATATGTAAATAAATATTAGATATAATATAAAGTAAAATTAAATATATTATAATAATTAGATATATGTATATTTTTATGTCCAGTGGTTTAAACGGAACCAAAACATACCATATACATATATATATTATATATACTATATATAAAAACGTATACGTTACATCATTACTACAAAGGGATATTCACTGTAGGTGAATCTTAGAAAGAGTTTTGTCACCCTCCTGAATATTCCTATATAAATACTCATGCAAGGATTGTCATAAACACATTCAATGCAATTCACATTTAATACTTACAATCAATCACGATTCAATCATAGCAATCAAGATTCATATCATATTCATTACACAATCACTGCCACCTTAGACTCGCTAAGAGTTTGGTAGGTTCGCACTGATTAATCAGGAGTTGTAGTGATTGTGCCCTAATCTTAGTCCGTCACTGAGCCGATCAATTTAGGTTCAAACATTGGCGCCATCCGTGGGACCCGTTTATTGAACGGATTCCATTACTGTTAAGATCAAAATCACCATTTCATTTCTCTTTTTCTTGGTCTTGCATGGCCAGGGAAGAAACTCCACTCTCAAAAGTAACTTCACCTGGGTCTATGGAGGTTGAGACAAGTGGTGGTGAAAAGTCTCAAAAAGACACCACCATTACTCCTCCACCTCTCATAACCATGCAAACTAGTAGTGAGCATACCCAGGGTGAAAAGAGAATCTCTGATAAAAATTTATTGGATGTTAGATCCAGACTCCAATACTCGTCTGAGGACGTAGTTACTACAAGACCCACCCTAAACTCGGGTACCATAGGGTCAATGTTCTCCATAAGAGGAACATCATCCTCACCCACCACCTCATTTGTAGGCATAGACTCTCCCACCAACACCCAAGGGTTGTTAAAAAACAAGGGTCCTGAGGCTCTAAATGTCATTCCAACAATTTCTACACCCTTGCCTGTCACATCCTCTCCACTTGGAGGTGACCAAGTAATCCCAGTTGAGCAATCTGTCCCTAGCTCATCCGGGACCATTACTGTCCAGGAAAGCCACTTGGTAGAATTGCTAAAGCTTATGGGGGAGTCCTCCCAGCCACCTCCCCCAACACCTACCTCTCCAGCTACAACACAACCCAACCAAGATTGGTTATCACAACTCACCAATATACTCAAACCAACTCCACCTCCACCTCCAACAATCCCTCAGGGGGCTGTGGAATCTTTGATGTCTTTAATGGTGGAGCAGCTTAAGAAGCAACAGCCTCGTCCAGAACCAACACCACCACCAAACCCGGCAAGGGAACTGTTGAAAATGTTAAAAGTATTATCCGGTGAAGAAGCAGGGGAGAAAACACGAGCTGTAAGTATTCCAAGATCAGCTGTCAAGTCTAGATTCTGTGACTGGATTGCAGAATACCCATTCCCAGATGGCCAAAAAGTTCCTCCAGTTGTGGGGACTTATGATGGCACTAGGGATCCAGAAGACCACTTAGCATTGTATGACCAAGCAATACTCACGGAAAAGTGGGTAGACCCTGTGGCTTGTCACTTGTTCCCTGGAACATTACAAGGACATGCTAGAGATTGGTTTACTGGCTTACCTGAAAGAAGTATAAAAGATTTTCGAGATTTGAAAGAAAAATTTGTTGCCCATTTCTTTCAACAAAAGAAGCACCAACGTAATCATTTGGAAGCTCACTTAATAAGACAAAGGGAGAATGAGCCACTCAGAGACTTCATCTTAAGATTCACTCAAGAGTGTCAAAGGATACCTGGTCTCCCAGAGAGTCAACAGATCTCTGGCTTTACTCTTGCCTTGCACCCCGGAGGCCTCCAAGAAAAGTTAACTACAAAAGTTCCCAAGACTTTCAAAGAAGCAATTGATCGAGCCTATGATTATCTCCGTTCTAGAGAAACCTCCACGTTAGTAAGGGGAATGATAAGAAAGGATAAGTCATGGGCAGGACCCTCTGGGGGGAAAAGACCTCGTTTTGATATTAGACGAGATGGTCGCAGGGAGGATTACAGAAGAGATACAAGAAGAGATGAGCGTCTAGATGACAGAAGAGATAAGAGGCCCACTCAATATGCCAAAAGTGTCCATCTGGTGGACTTAACAAAATCTCCAAAAGAGATTCTAAAAACTGAGAGGGTGGGCTCAACTTTCAAGCCCCCTCCCCCTCTCAGATCTGCAAAGAAAAACATGAATAAGTACTGTGACTTTCATGAAGATCATGGTCATGATACTAATGATTGCAGAGAACTCCAAGCAGAAATCAAAAGGGCCCTAGAAGAAGGAAAGTTGGAGCATCTTGTCCTTGGAGCCAAGCAGGGAAGAAAAACTCCTGCAAAGAAAACCTTTGGATGGCAGAAGGCACCAGCCAAAAAAGAAAACAATGATGATCCGGGCCCAGCAGAAGGACATGTTTGTATGGTCCACCAAAGAAGAGATCCAGGAAAGCGTAAAGCAAATGTATTGAAGGATTGGGCAGTGGTTCCAATTTCTTTTCCACCAGTTGAAACGGTATCCTCAGACCCTGTGATCATACAAGCTCGCTTGGCAAACTTCGAGGTTGGAAAAATATACTTAGATAATGGGAGCTCTACCGACATTATTTATGAGCATTGCTTTAATAAACTCCCTCAAAGAGTTAAAAACCTCAAGCGCCCGCCTTTGGCGCCTCTAGTTGGTTTCTCTGGAGAATCTAGTTGGCCCATTGGAGAAGTAAGTATGGAGGTAATGATGGGTGAATACCCTCTCCATAGATATCCGGGTTTAAAATATAAGTTTAAACCAACATACAAATGCAAGTAGTATAAACCAGTATAAACCGATGCACAAATAAAGAGCAAGAAAGAGGCAGTCGGGTCGGCCCAAAGAAACCTCCGAGTCGGCTAAAGGAAACCTCCGGGTCGGCTATACATAGGGTGGGCCAAAAGAAGGGTTCTTGGTTCAATTCGGAAAAAGATAACAAACATAAAAGATAACAAAGCAGGCCGGGTCGGCTAATAAACAAACCGGGTCAACAACCGGGCGAGATAGAAACTTGGATCGGGGTACAAACTCGCCGGATCGGGATCCACAACCGGGTAGGAAATCTCCTTCTCGGGTCGATCAGAGGAGATATTGGCGACAAGCAAAGGGGATCGGCCAAAAGACAAGTAAATTGATATATAGGGTAGTTGAATATGCATACCAATAAACCGGGTCAACAACCGGGTGAGATGAGAGCGAATCGGATCCTATTAGGGTCGGAATGTTCTTTGATTTCCTCCCCCACTGCCGCCTCGATATACATATATAAGTGTGCAAATTAAAAGTGCCTATCGGGTCTACTTGGACCCTACCTCCGGGTCGGATGTAATTAGGTTGTTCCTATCCTTTACTCTACCGCCCTCATATATATATGGATATGCAAATCGGCTAAGTACTATGAGAGGAGATGTGCCGCCCTCATATATATATATATGAATATATGCAAATTGGGCAAGTATGGTAGTAAGTAAAGAAGTATGGTAGTAAGTAAAGGGGAGAACGGGTTTTACTCATTAAAGGCATGGGCTCTGCCCAAATTACTTTCTATTATATATGTATTAAACAATATATATGGTTTAATATTTATGTTTATTTTAAATTAACAATTAATATAAATTTATCTATAACCATATTATTAGGATATGTAAATAAAAATATTAGATATATATAAATAAATTAGATATATGGTAAATATTTTTATGTTCCAGTGGTTTAACGGAAACCCAAAAAATCCGCCATACCCCTATATATATATATATATGTATATATATATGTACAGGTTTATAAAAACGTATACGTTACATCATTACTACAAAGGGATATTCACTGTAGGTGAATCTTAGAAAGAGTTTTGTCACCCTCCTGAATATTCCTATATAAATACTCATGCAAGGATTTGTCATAAACACATTCAATGCAATTCACATTTAATACTTACAATCAATCAAGATTCAATCATAGCAATCAAGATTTATATCATATTTATTACACAATCATTGCCGCCTTAGGCTCGCTAAGAGCTTGTTAGGTTCGCACTGATTAATCAGGAGTTGTAGTGATTGTGTCCTAATCTTAGTCCGTCACTGAGCCAATCAATTTAGGTTCAAACATTGGCGCCATCCGTGGGACCGTTTTTTGAACGGATTCCATTACTGTAAAAATCAAAATCACCATTTCATTTCTCTTTTTCTTGGTCTTGCATGGCCAGGGAAGAAACTCCACTCTCAAAAGTAACTTCACCTGGGTCTATGGAGGTTGAGACAAGTGGTGGTGAAAAGTCTCAAAAAGACACCACCATTACTCCTCCACCTCTCATAACCATGCAAACTACTAGTAGTGAGCATACCCAGGGTGAAAAGAGAATCTCCGATAAAAATTTATTGGATGTTAGATCGAGACTCCAATACTCGTCTGAGGACTTAGTTACTACCAGACCCACCCTAAACTCGGGTACCATAGGGTCAATGTTCTCCATAAGAGGAACATCATCCTCACCCACCACCTCATTTGTAGGCAATAGACTCTCTCACCAACACCCAAGGGTTGTTAAAAAACAAGGGTCCTGAGGCTCTAAATGTCATTCCAACAATTTCTACACCTTTGCCTGTCACATGTGGAGGTGACCAAGTAATCCCAGTTGAGCAATCTGTCCCTAGCTCATCCGGGACCATTACTGTCCAGGAAAGCCACTTGGTAGAATTGCTAAAGCTTATGGGGGAGTCCTCCCAACCACCTCCCCCAACACATACCTCTCCAGCTACAACACAACCCAACCAAGATTGGTTATCACAACTCACCAATATACTCAAACCAACTCCACCTCCTCCAACAATCCCTAAGGGGGCTGTGGAATCTTTGATGTCTTTAATGGTGGAGCAGCTTAAGAAGCAACAGCCTCGTCCAGAACCAACACCACCACCAAACCCGGCAAGGGAACTGTTGAAAATGTTAAAAGTATTATCCGGTGAAGAAGCAGGGGAGCAAACACGAGCTGTAAGTATTCCAAGATCAGCTGTCAAGTCTAGATTCTGTGACTGGATTGCAGAATACCCATTCCCAGATGGCCAAAAAGTTCCTCCAGTTGTGGGGACTTATGATGGCACTAGGGATCCAGAAGACCACTTAGCATTGTATGACCAAGCAATACTCACGGAAAAGTGGGTAGATCCTGTGGCTTGTCACTTGTTCCCTGGAACATTACAAGGACATGCTAGAGATTGGTTTACTGGCTTACCTGAAAGAAGTATAAAAGATTTTCAGATTTGAAAGAAAAATTTGTTGCCCATTTCTTTCAACAAAAGAAGCACCAACGTAATCATTTGGAAGCTCACTTAATAAGACAAAGGGAGAATGAGCCACTCAGAGACTTCATCTTAAGATTCACTCAAGAGTGTCAAAGGATACCTGGTCTCCCAGAGAGTCAACAGATCTCTGGCTTTACTCTTGCCTTGCACCCCGGAGGCCTCCAAGAAAAGTTAACTACAAAAGTTCCCAAGACTTTCAAAGAAGCAATTGATCGAGCCTATGATTATCTCCGTTCTAGAGAAACCTCCACGTTAGTAAGGGGAATGATAAGAAAGGATAAGTCATGGGCAGGACCCTCTGGAGGGAAAAGGCCTCGTTTTGATATTAGACGAGATGGCCGCAGGGAGGATTACAGAAGAGATACAAGAAGAGATGAACGTCCGGATGACAGAAGAGATAAGAGGCCCATTCAATACGCCAAAAGTGTCCATCTTGTGGACTTAACAAAATCTCCAAAAGAGATTTTAAAAACTGAGAGGGTGGGCAACTTTCAAGCCCCCTCCCCCTCTCAGATCTGCAAAGAAAAACATGAATAAGTACTGTGACTTTCATGAAGATCATGGTCATGATACTAATGATTGCAGAGAACTCCAAGCAGAAATCAAGAGGGCCTTAGAAGAAGGAAAGTTGGAGCATCTTGTTCCTGGAGCCAAGCAGGGAAGAAAAACTCCTGCAAAGAAAACCTTTGCATGGCAGAAGGCACCAGTCAAAAAAGAAAACAATGATGATCCGGGCCCAGCAGAAGGACATGTTTGTATGGTCCACCAAAGAAGAGATCCAGGAAAGCATAAAGCAAATGTATTGAAGGATTGGGCAGTGGTTCCAATTTCTTTTCCACCAGTTGAAACGGTATCCTCAGACCCTGTGATCATACAAGCTCGCTTGGCAAACTTCGAGGTTGGAAAAATATACTTAGATAATGGGAGCTCTACCGACATTATTTATGAGCATTGCTTTAATAAACTCCCTCAAAGAGTTAAAAACCTCAAGCGCCCGCCTTTGGCGCCTCTAGTTGGTTTCTCTGGAGAATCTAGTTGGCTCATTGGAGAAGTAAGTATGGAGGTAATGATGGGTGAATACCCTCTCCATAGATATCCGGGTTTAAAATATAAGTTTAAACCAACATACAAATGCAAGTAGTATAAACCGATGCACAAATAAAGAGCAAGAAAGAGGCAGCCGGGTCGGCCCAAAGAAACCTCCAGGTCGACTAAAAGAAACCTCCGGGTCGGCCATACATAGGGTCGGCCAAAAGAAGGGTTCTTGGTTCAATTCGGAAAAAGATAACAAACATAAAAGATAACAAAACAGGCCGGGTCGGCTAATAAACAAACCGGGTCAACAACCGGGCGAGATAGAAACTTGGATCGGGGTACAAACTCGCCGGATCGGGATCCACAACCGGGTAGGAAATCTCCTTCTCGGGTTGATCAGAGGAGATATTGGCGACAAGCAAAGGGGATCGGCCAAAAGACAAGTAAATTGATATATAGGGTAGTTGAATATGCATACCAATAAACCGGGTCAACAACCGGGTGAGATGAGAGCGAATCGGATCCTATTAGGGTCGGAATGTTCTTTGATTTCCTCCCCCACTGCCGCCTCGATATACATATATAAGTGTGCAAATTAAAAGTGCCTATCGGGTCTACTTGGACCCTACCTCCGGGTCGGATGTAATTAGGTTGTTCCTATCCTTTACTCTACCGCCCTCATATATATATGGATATGCAAATCGGCTAAGTACTATGAGAGGAGATGTGCCCCCCTCATATATATATATGAATATATGCAAATTAGGCAAGTAAGTATGGTAGTAAGTAAAGGGGAGAATGGGTTTTACTCATTAAAGGCATGGGCTCGGCCCAAATTACTTTCTATTATACCTTATTTATAAATATATATGGTTTAATATTTATATTTATTTTAAATTAACAATTAATATAAATTTATCTATAACCATATTATTAGGATATGTAAATAAAAATATTAGATATTTATAAATAAATTTCTATGTTTTAGTGGTTTAACGGAAACCCAAAAAATCCGCCATACCCTTATATATATTATATATATATATATATGTATATATATATGTACAGGTTTATAAAACGTATACGTTACATCATTACTACAAAGGGATATTCACTGTAGGTGAATCTTAGAAAGAGTTTTGTCACCCTCCTGAATATTCCTATATAAATACTCATGCAAGGATTTGTCATAAACACATTCAATGCAATTCACATTTAATACTTACAATCAATCACGATTCAATCATAGCAATCAAGATTCATATCATATTCATTACACAATCACTGCCACCTTAGACTCGCTAAGAGTTTGGTAGGTTCGCACTGATTAATCAGGAGTTGTAGTGATTGTGCCCTAATCTTAGTCCGTCACTGAGCCGATCAATTTAGGTTCAAACATTCAGTATCCCTTCTTTTTTTATTTGTGCAGTTTCTTATGTTCTGTTGAACTAACTAATTATTTTAACACAGATAACTGTTAGTATAGAAATAAAACAATAGAAAACAGTGAGATTGCTTTGGTTGGCTTAACTGTTTGTTATAGATGCTTTGGTTGCTGTCTTGATGTGGTTCATCTTCTACAATGGATATCGTAACATAAATGAGATCTGCAAAAGGTAACTTTATTTCTTCTCGTCTAAGTATGATTTTTTTTTTTATGTTGGCATACACATGGATCTTTGATACAATTTTAGTATGATATGAACGGGTTCGCCTAGTTATTATTACTCGTTTTTTTGTTATCTCAAAACTGCAATTCTCTATTCTTGAATGACTGCACACTCTTCTTTATGCTATCTTTGAGTCTGTTTTATGTTGCTGCATTTCATATGATAATATGATATGATTTCCCACTCTTTGATATGCAAGATTGGTGCATCCATCTATTCCATAGAAAGTATGTTTAACTTCAAAACCCTTAATTGTAACTTCATAACCTATTCAGAGTGAAAAAATGTTTGTCTTATTTTGAAATACTTTACGTCTTTACCTAAAGTAACAACTAACTTCCCTCAGATGGGTTTCTCTGGTAGTCCTCGTTTAAAAATTAAGGAAAACTAGAAATTGCTCCCGCACTTCGCGGCGGGCATTGGCTATCATTATTTATCCCAGCAAAAGAACTGTGGTATTATAATTATTTGCAGAGTATTGTTTTTGGTAGTATGATGAAAATACAGACAATTTTTGAACCAAACTCTCAAGCACAGCAGTTAACGTAATAGTAGCGACAATATAAGCTTCAGGAACTCCAAAAGCGAACATCAGTAATCTGAGTCCTCACTAACAGCAAGCTTGGAAAGTTGCATCCTGAACCTAGTTGTAGGGAGCTCAGATAGTTGGAAACTAATAGCAGCAGTAAAAGTACATCTGGGAATTTTGCATTAATCTGCATGTAAACATAAATTTGGCTATAAATATAGCTCGTAATCACCACCTAGGGTGACGTAAATAACAATGTTTATCAATAGCATAGATGAAGAAAACAGTCGGGTCATATAAACTCACCAGAACTTGGTCACTGTAAATAGTAATCTAAAAGCATTCATATTATATGTTTCAGGATTCCCAAAACTGATAAGTAACAATCACATTGAAAGAAACATAGCCGGTTGTTTTCTTGTATCTAAAAAGAGTGCTTGAGTAGTGTTAGATGACATCATTCATTGTTGCTCATAGATACTTGGTTGTCAACATAGACAACAGGTAGATGCAAATATTCATTTTCATATGTTTTCGGTAAGTATGTCTCACATGTTGATTATTTGACTATTCTTGACCTTTCCACGAGTATTGTACGTGTGAAATTCTCATTGGATCCCTCAGTTATTAACTTATTATCTACCGATTGCATCAGATCAAAAGTTCTAATAACCACTTACGTCTTTCTTGGGCTTTAGTTTGTTTAACCAATATAGGTTTGACGAACACTAAATATTTCTTTTTGGTATGTATTTGTGAGACTGGTTTCATAAGATGCTTACCTTTTCAACTTGTCTTTTATCTTAAACTTCCATGTCAATTTATTCAGGTATGTATGGTGAACCTTGATTGTAGTCTGGACTAGAAGTGGACAGGGCTACCGTTCTTCTGCAAATTTATATCTGGATATAGCAAACTAAGAAAGTTACTCTCATTATTCGTTAGACTTAAATCTGCAATGAACTGTATTGTTGCCACTCACTTACCAATAGAGCTAAAATGCCTTGTTAGGGTTTTATGCAACTTTCTTCCTGCTGCTTGTTTGTTTGTTTCCATGATTAAACATTAGACTTGAAGCTTTATTTTTCTTGTTGTAGCTTTGCCAATATAGTAATATCATACACTTTTTATATCGTTTTTAAGTATCTTCCTGTGCAACATTTAAAATTTTAAACTGCATAGGTAAAAGAAAGTCTGATCTTCTCACATGAGTTCTGTTGAAGTTCAACTATGTCAATAATCTACCAGTCCCATTAATTGTCAGCCAAAACCAACCATGTCAATATTCTACACGTTTTATTAATTGTCAACCAAAACCATATACGAGAATCTAACAACTCGACCTGTTAACTATAAGTTATGTTGTCGAATAGAAAGTGTTTGTAAACAAATGGGGGGAAACTGTGTTTGTGAACAACTCGACCTTCAACTAGTATTTGTAACTAAAATTGCCGGATAGTTTTGCACTTTTTTATTATGTATTTTTTTAATTTAATGTTTTAAACTATCATTCATAAACTCCGAATTAAGTTAACATCCAAAAAAGAAAAAATCTCCAAAAATATATACCAAAGTATTCCGAGGACATGAATTCTAGTTTTGTTCGTATACGTATCCATCTATATCCATGTTCATGCTATTTTCATTTTTTAAACTAAGAAAATGCTAAATATAAAGGGTTGTAATTAACGGGTATAAAAAAATTGTATCTTTTAAGTATATTAAAATTTCAAATGTTATGCTAAATCTCTATTTTATGCATTTTAATTAATTACAACTTCTAAGACTGTAATTAACAATGCTTTCTAAATTACACAACCAAAATCTGTAAGATGTAGTGTATTTTTATGTATCCGACCAGTTAAATTCTTCAAAATTGATATGACTTTGAACTGAATGAGACATTATATGGACGCGACTTATACACTAATGCATAAAATAGTAAATTTATAAAACTTGACCCATTTAACTTTGAAGGCTCTTGCTTTGGTGTGCTTACATTGTTGTTAAGTAAAGATTAGATGCAAAAAAATTTTTAATAAAATTGGATGGTGATGCATAAGAGGCTGAACGACCATTTCTCCCCCCTTATAACCTCTTCTCTCTCCCCTGAAACAGAATACATTCTTAGTTTCATTTGTTTTCCCAAATTTTCAGGATCCTCCCTCCCTCCCTCCCAGATTCCTTTTTCTCCAATTCTGTTCTTGAAGCAATCCATCAATCATGGTATGTATGATCGATGTATCCTATCCTTGATCTCAATAGTTTTAATAAATATTTCTTGCTTATGCAATACTTTCCAATTTACGTTGATAAGATAACGTAATTTGTTGATTCATGGCTTTGTCATGATACCTTTGAGCGTCGACGATTGATATTTATCTATTGCATTTTGGTTTTTGTGAAGACTTTTATTTATGATCATGCAATGATGTGTTTGTTCCAGCATCAGCACCTCTCAAGAATTAATTCCCAATTTTGGTTTCATCAAGATTAATGACACGTTATATTTTCATATTCTGGACGTACACCTTTTTTCGGTTAAAAGAATTCAGTTTCCAAATGATAAGTAAAAGTAATATGGTTTATCTTAAATTGTCAATCATAATAATTCAATGACATAATTTGTGTATGCATCATTGTACGTGGTAGGAAGACTCAAATTATATGACATATATTCGATATATAGGGCTATGCTTATTTTTAATTAACGATGTGTTTTGTTTGGTTAATCAGGCGAACGCGGCTTCTGGAATGGCTGTGAGTGACGAATGCAAGCTGAAGTTTCTGGAGTTAAAATCGAAAAGGAACTATCGATACATTACCTACAAAATCGAAGATCAGCAGGTGATCGTTGATAAGATTGGTGGTCATGAGCAGACCTATGAGGATTTCACAAGCTCTCTTCCTGCTGATGAATGCCGCTATGCTGTCTTTGACTTTGACTTCACGACTGATGAAAACTGCCAGAAAAGCAAAATATTCTTCATTGCCTGGTAATGCTATATATTTCGTCCATTGCATGTTAACCTTTTTTTTAGTAGTTTTTATCATTATGAAAGTTTATCTCGCAACGGTCATGTAAGTAACTTAAACACTGATCAAAATATTGACTGGACATTTCATAGATACGAGTATGTATACGCACCAAGCTATCTTAGTAATAATATATACTCTTGTGAATACATAGAATTAAGCTTTATCACGAAAAAAAGAATTTCATCTTTTATCTTGTTAATAGAGACTTCTTGATCAATAATCAGGAATATAGAAAAAGGGTGAAAATTGAAGGATTAAGGATATATATGTACACAACCACAACTACGCAACCTTGTAGAAGATTTTACCCTATCTGTATATGCATTCAATTATACTCGAAAATCTACAATATGTATTTAACTTTAATTTTGTATATCCAACTTTTGTAATTGTATGTATCTTATGGTACTTTTGATAATCTTACAACTGGCAACTTTTATAAATCACGTGCAACTTATATGAATGTCATATCAGCAAAAGTACGGGTAGATATACATAGTCAATTATACTAAATAATTTGAAAATTTGGGTAACAAATGCAATTGAAGTGATAAAAAATTAGCCTTTTAATGTAGCAATATCTGCTGATTGAAGATGATAATTTTTATATGACTTTTTGAAATTAACCAGGTCACCAGATACATCTAGGGTGAGAATGAAGATGGTGTATGCAAGCTCAAAAGACAGATTCAAGAGAGAACTTGATGGAATCCAAGTTGAGTTGCAAGCCACGGACCCTAGCGAGATGAGCCTCGACATCGTAAAATCACGAGCAATCTGAATAATGTTCCTCTACGAGGAAGCTTTCGTTGGATGAGTTTTGATTTACTGCATATGCATGAACATTGTCATTTTGTTTTCTCTCTTTCCTTGTTAATTTTTGTCTATTGTCTTTCACTGAAAAAAATTCTCATCAACGTTGTAGTGTAGTGTAATGTTACTATGAATTTACTTATATGTTCATGTTGGAAGACTATATTTGAGTTCTTTATCTCAAAGGGAATTTAGTGAAATTGTCATGATAAGTGAAGTCAATTAATTATGATTATCTCCGTTAATTGGCTGTGCATTATTGAAATTAATAGGAATCGTGGCAACGGTGATAAGCAAATAAAATCAAATAATGAAAAAGTGTATAACACCCTCCTTTGACATTGGTGGATGTTGTCTATGCCGCGCGTTTTAAACTTTTAATGTTGTTCTTTTTTCTTTTTTTTATGCCTGTGATGTTATAAAAAAAATACTCACCGTCCCATTTTAAGTGTCCTAGTTTGACTTTTAATGTCTTTTTCTTTCAACGGTACATATGGCCCTCTGGTAAGAATGGTCATAAGATAGGGTTCAACTCCTACGATGTGTAGGAGCATTCTCTCCTTCCAAGATCCGAAATCATGTGAATCGAATCTGGGTGGGATGGAGACATACCCAAAAACTCTGGTATTAACCAGAGATGGAACAGAAGACATAATAATCAAGAAAAGAAAGATAAACAGAAGTTTAAAGAAAAGATTTTTAGATGCAGAAAATAAAAGTACAGAAAGAAAGATAATCTTGCAAACTTTTACTCAGATCAGATTCGGTGTGTCGAACCACCGCTCTGATACCAACTGAAAGTCCCAAGTTTGCAACGATTATGTAATTAAACAACTAATGTAAATTACACTAAGAATGTAAGATAATAAAGTAAGCACGTTTAATCATAAGTAGTATTAATTAAACGGTGAATACATGGTTGGTTTACAATAAAAGAAGAAAGAAAATATTGTTAAGTTTTTGCACACACAAAACTTAACAATGATATAATTCTACAATGAGAGAAAAACACACTAAGTGACTATTGTAGAATGAACCAACAGAATTGCGGCTAGGTCAAGTGATGTCTTATATAGGAGAGAAGAGACATCACATGACAACCCAATAGATGTTGACACATGAAGGTTGTCAACTATCTATTGGTGTGTAAGACTGGTCGGCAGAGATCTCTTTTCTTCATCTTGTTTGTTTCCCAAAACGGCATGAAAGAGAAACTACTTAATACCAAAACAGTACAAGGTCACTTGTCTTCAATCTGATCTTCCAACACGTGTCCTTGGGGACCAGTCTTCTTATCTTCATTTTCCCGCCCATATTTGACTTACAATACATGGCGGTGAGTCATTGAACTTATCCTTTAACTTGAAGATAATAGTGATCGCTGAAGGCTCGCTGATGAATCCTCTCGCTGAGGCTGTCAGCGACTACTTGACTCAGCAAGTGATCTTCAGCGAATCCATGACTCAACAGAATGCGATGGTGACGACCTGGGTAGCGTTCCGGTATCGTGGGGAACACCGTCTCGCCTGGCCTGCGTGAAGTTGGTGAGCAAAATGGGGATGGAAAATACATTGGTTTTTATTTTTATTTTTTTGTGTTATGGTTTTATGTGGCATTATGTTTTTCTTTAGCAACTAAAAGTTTTGCTTATTTATTATTTTCTCATATTTAATACTTTTTATGCCATGTAAATTTAACAAAATTTATTTTCATTAAATAATTGTATAAATAATATTGACGTTAACACACAAATTAAGAAGTTATTTTATAAATTAAATTTGTTACTTTTAATTCAATCTATTTAAAATTTATATATATTGTTAACGTTTTTTGTTTTTATAGTTTTTCTTGAACTTTACAATGTTCATATTAACTATGAGCTAGCTTTGATTTTTGAGACTTAATAATATAACTTTGGAATCTTCTTCTGTATTTGTGGATTTAACTTAAAGTTTACTAATTATGAATTGCTAAATTTTGTGAATCAAATTTTTTTCTTTATTTGCATTTGGTTGCAATATTTTTATATAATAACTTGCTTATAATTTTTTTTTCTCAGTGTTATACTTACAAAGTTTTTATTTTCTTTTCAATTTTGTTAAAATAATGAATAGTGATAAATGACTCAATGAGCAACCACATTTTTATAAGACGTCATTTAACGGTTAAGTTTGATCAGTTAGCTTATTCTTTTTATTAATATGCCAGATACATTAATTTTTATTGACTACAATTCAACTACAAAGAACCAAAAGTATTGTTATCCCGACATTATATATTAATGAAAATAATATGTATCTTAATTTCAAGGTTTTTTAATATTTCAGTTATTGAATGGATAGTGTCATGTTTTAGTAAAAAAAAATTCATCCAATAAAGTTATAAAATTTATTTTTAACAAATGATAATCTTTATTAACTTTTACCCGCGATAATAACAGAAAAAGTCATCGAATAGCGTCTGTCAATGAGTAATATTCACACCGACCCTGTAACGCAGAGATTAAAATTGTACATGGAAATAAAAATTCTATAAATAAGTCTTTTTAAGCAAATTTCTTCCCAATTAGGTTCGACAAATATTCTAAAAAAAAAATCCCCGTTTTCTTTATAACCACCCTCTGAATTCGCCGATGTCGATCGGCATCTACGATCACGCATACTACACACACGACGAATACAACATCAAATTCTACAACGACACCATACTCACTCTAGTAACCAAATCACCCAACTTGGTCGACGAATGGATCTCCAAGATCGAACACATCCACCGTGGTCGTCGTCACCGTCTCATTGTCGGTCTGGACGTCGAGTGGCGTCCAAACCCAACCATAGACGTCCAAAACCCGGTCGCGACCCTCCAACTATGCGTTGGACGTCGATGTCTTATTTTTCAAATCCTCCATGCACCTTACATCCCACAATCCCTCGTAGACTTTCTTCGTAACCCGAAGGTTTTAATTCGATCTAATTAAAAGCTAGGTTTTAATTTGATTTTTTGATATGTTGATTATGAACATGTGATGATTTTGAGATCTGTGTTTATCAAATGAAAGGATTTTGGTTGTTGACTTGTCTCAATTTGATTTAGCTTTGTTTGACTTAACGAATCAATGAAATATGCAAAATTTAGTACATGTTCAAATAAATATGTTCTCTGTACATCAATTGTTATGTTAATCCAGCCTGACCCGTTTCAACCTGATGTGAAAATTTATCTTTGTTATATTGTTACCGATTTGTCCAATCTGCCCATTTGCTACCACGAATTTATTATATTGTATGACATGTCTGGTTCTTTTAGGTTTTAAAACTCGCTTCTGGAATGATCTAGGAGACACGGGAATACCATTTAGCAGAAGCTTGACTTACCCCCTTTTTTTGGGTTTCATTTGCTTGAGGGTGATTTAGGGTGTATTTACGTATAGAGAATCGTCGTGTTTTAATTGCATCTCCTGATTTACTAATTCATTTTTCTGGACACTTTGTTGAAGGAACTTCGATGATGCACAATATATATATACGAGTAGCATTTACAAACCATGTAAGACCCTTCTGCTTGCTCATGGTTCCCCAATTTACAGCATACTCACATTATATATTGATGATGTACCATCCTTGACCCTCCGGTTTAACCCTTGACCCTTCGGATTACATACACTAATGACGAGCCGGAGCCTTCATTAAGGCTTAGGTCGGAGCGCAAGAACATTAAGCTAAGCCAAGAGGCTCCGCCGGTTGGCCAGAAAGGCTACGACCAGCCCACAGACAAATAGTACAAATAAGAACGTGCACTAGTACGTACGACCCGTACTTGTACCTTTAAATCAGAAGCCGTTGCACGTCTGTCCAAGCTATAACGGCTGCCCGTTAACGTTACTGTTACCGTTAACCTCCAGCTTCTGGATCCTTCCCAAGGGGCCTATAAATACCCCTCAAAGGATTCACCTAAAACCCAAATGAAAAACACCCACAAACACCCAAATATTACACTTGGTGGCGTGAAGCTAATAAGTACTTCACACCATTAGGGAACCGCCAACAAGTCTAAATCACTCATTATCATTTTCCTAAGCAAGATTAACCCTTTATTAATTTAAGAGTAACTTTACCCTTAAACAAGTGGCGCCATATCCGCACTAAACCTACTATAATCTTGTAACGAAAATGGCAGAGGACGGTGACCCGCGGTCACCTCCGGGTTTCGAAACCTCACGAACATCACCACTCGCTCCCCCAACTGCCAGGTAGTTAGAGGAGCTTGCACCACTACTAAGAGAATACCTTCATCAGATCGACATGCAAAGTGTACGAACAAGGCTCACGTACTCGGATGAAATCGGGGAGGCGGAAGAAGATATTGAAGTAGAAACACCCGTCCACAGAGCCTCCGGAAGTAGACCAGGCGCAAGAGTCCACTTTGATGAAGCCCCAAGAAGAAACTATGGCAATCAGAATGAAGAATACCATCGAGGGCCAAACCTTCCGCCCATGGCGGAAGAGTATGTTCGTACCACAGGTCAAACATACAACCATAACTATCATGCCTACGACAACCCACCTCCACAATACCATCATTATTCAAATACAAACCCCCATCAGTATTTCACGCCGCAGCCTACCAGAGGGTCGCGGAACATGCATACGCATTTTTCCACCCCACAACCTGGTAGAAGACAATCACAAAATGCAAATTACTATCAATCACACATTCCCAACACCACAAGGCACGCTCCGCCGCCTCCGGGATGGTTCCCAAGTGAGGAAGATATGATAATTCAAACAGAGTCGGGACCCTTCGTGCAGTGGATCGAAGACTATCCGCTGTCGGAGGGAGGTTTGCCAAAGGGGATAGAAATGTACGATGGAAAAGATGATCCGGACAACCATTTGAAACATTTCAATGGGATGATCCGGATGCAGAGGTGGAACGTTCCGATAGCCTGTCATATGTTCGCTCTTACATTGAAAGATTTGGCGCACACTTGGTTAGACGCGCAGCCGGAAGGACGCATAGCAAATTTTGAAGACTTAAAAACAAAATTACGCTCACATTCCAGCCAACAGAGAAAGTACAAAAAAATGCATCTGGAAGCCCACAATATCAAAAGAAGAGAAAATGAAAGCGTCCGGCAATTCATAACCCGTTACACGGATGAGACGGCGTTGATGAAGGGCCTCAGTGAAAATCAAAAGATATCAGGCTTTGTCCATGGGCTACGGTTCCAGCCCCTTGTGGAATTCCTTTTCACGGACTTGCCACAAGAATATACTGTATTAATAGACAAGACTTACACGTTTCTAGTGGGCAAAGAAACAGTGGGCGGAGTCACAGGTCCAGGCTACGGAAAAGATCTTGATAGAAACAGAAGAAATCGAAATTATCGACATGAAAGGTTCAGAACAACACCATTCAATAGGTCACAAGAAGGAGCCTTCGGAGGCCACTCTACTCTCCAACATGCCCCAAAGAATTCTCGTAACATTCTAGCTGCGGAGAAGGCTCCGATGAAAGGAAGGCTCCGGAACAAAGACATGACCAAATATTGTGAGTTTCACAATCGTTACGGCCATGAGACAAATGAATGCAAAGTTTTCAAAAACAAAGTAGAAGAAGCCATGAAGTCAAGAAAGTATTCGATGCTACTGAAAGGCATCAAGGAGCCAGGACCAAGGCAAAACAATGGCAAAAACCCAATGATTGAGGCTCCGGAAGCAAAAGCGGAGCCGTTGGAAGAAATAATTGCAACAATTATCCCGGAGCGTACGGTGATAGAAAGACCTCCAGTCAGATCCGAAGCCTGGAAGAAGGTATCCATAAGTTTCCCTCCGGTTGAAGATGAAGAAGCATCAGAGGCATCAATCATAATCGGAGCCATCATAGGGAATCACCCAGTGAAACGGATCCATTTGGAT
>CM067170.1:149352776-149394254 GCA_034093135.1 Erigeron breviscapus | reverse complement strand
GTCAATTTTGCGGATTTGAGGGAGTTGGCTGCAGACAAGTATGATGCAGTTGAGCTTTATCATGCAGGGTTGAAGGATTTAACGGAATGGGTTCTTGAGAAGGAGATTTATAAACCGAAGACGATTACGATGAGTAATTGGGATGAGGAATGGCTGTCTCCGGACCAGGTGCAGTATGCGTGTCTGGACGCTTTTTTGAGTTTTGAGATTGGAAGGGTTTTAATTCGATCTAATTAAAAGCTAGGTTTTAATTTGAATTTTTATTAAGGTCTTAAAATGCTATAGGTTTTGATTTGATTTTTTGATATGTTGATTATGAACATGTGATGATTTTGAGATCTGTGTTTATCAAATGAAAGGATTTTGGTTGTTGACTTGTCTCAATTTGATTTAGCTTTGTTTGACTTAACGAATCAATGAAATATGCAAAATTTAGTACATGTTCAAATAAATATGTACTCTGTACATCAATTGTTATGTTAATCCAGCCTGACCCGTTTCAACCTGATGTGAAAATTTATCTTTGTTATATTGTTACCGATTTGTCCAATCTGCCCATTTGCTACCACGAATTTATTATATTGTATGACATGTCTGGTTCTTTTAGGTTTTAAAACTCGCTTCTGGAATGATCTAGGAGACACGGGAATACCATTTAGCAGAAGCTTGACTTACCCCCTTTTTTTGGGTTTCATTTGCTTGAGGGTGATTTAGGGTGTATTTACGTATAGAGAATCGTCGTGTTTTAATTGCATCTCCTGATTTACTAATTCATTTTTCTGGACACTTTGTTGAAGGAACTTCGATGATGCACAATATATATATACGAGTAGCATTTACAAACCATGTAAGACCCTTCTGCTTGCTCATGGTTCCCCAATTTACAGCATACTCACATTATATATTGATGATGTACCATCCTTGACCCTCCGGTTTAACCCTTGACCCTTCGGATTACATACACTAATGACGAGCCGGAGCCTTCATTAAGGCTTAGGTCGGAGCGCAAGAACATTAAGCTAAGCCAAGAGGCTCCGCCGGTTGGCCAGAAAGGCTACGACCAGCCCACAGACAAATAGTACAAATAAGAACGTGCACTAGTACGTACGACCCGTACTTGTACCTTTAAATCAGAAGCCGTTGCACGTCTGTCCAAGCTATAACGGCTGCCCGTTAACGTTACTGTTACCGTTAACCTCCAGCTTCTGGATCCTTCCCAAGGGGCCTATAAATACCCCTCAAAGGATTCACCTAAAACCCTAATGAAAAACACACACAAACACTCAAATATTACACTTGGTGGCGTGAAGCTAATAAGTACTTCACACCATTAGGGAACCGCCAACAAGACTAAATCACTCATTATCATTTTCCTAAGCAAGATTAACCCTTTATTAATTTAAGAGTAACTTTACCCTTAAACAAGTGGCGCCATATCCGCACTAAACCTACTATAATCTTGTAACGAAAATGGCAGAGGACGGTGACCCGCGGTCACCTCCGGGTTTCGAAACCTCACGAACATCACCACTCGCTCCCCCAACTGCCAGGTAGTTAGAGGAGCTTGCACCACTACTAAGAGAATACCTTCATCAGATCGACATGCAAAGTGTACGAACAAGGCTCACGTACTCGGATGAGATCGGGGAGGCGGAAGAAGATATTGAAGTAGAAACACCCGTCCACAGAGCCTCCGGAAGTAGACCAGGCGCAAGAGTCCACTTTGATGAAGCCCCAAGAAGAAACTATGGCAATCAGAATGAAGAATACCATCGAGGGCCAAACCTTCCGCCCATGGCGGAAGAGTATGTTCGTACCACAGGCGAAACATACAACCATAACCATCATGCCTACGACAACCCACCTCCACAATACCATCATTATTCAAATACAAACCCCCATCAATATTTCACACCGCAGCCTACCAGAGGGTCGCGGAACATGCATACGCATTTTTCCACCCCACAACCTGGTAGAAGACAATCACAAAATGCAAATTACTATCAATCACACATTCCCAACACCACAAGGCACGCTCCGCCGCCTCCGGGATGGTTCCCAAGTGAGGAAGATATGATAATTCAAACAGAGTCGGGACCCTTCGTGCAGTGGATCGAAGACTATCCGCTGTCGGAGGGAGGTTTGCCAAAGGGGATAGAAATGTACGATGGAAAAGATGATCCGGACAACCATTTGAAACATTTCAATGGGATGATCCGGATGCAGAGGTGGAACGTTCCGATAGCCTGTCATATGTTCGCTCTTACATTGAAAGATTTGGCGCACACTTGGTTAGACGCGCAGCCGGAAGGACGCATAGCAAATTTTGAAGACTTAAAAACAAAATTACGCTCACATTCCAGCCAACAGAGAAAGTACAAAAAAATGCATCTGGAAGCCCACAATATCAAAAGAAGAGAAAATGAAAGCGTCCGGCAATTCATAACCCGTTACACGGATGAGACGGCGTTGATGAAGGGCCTCAGTGAAAATCAAAAGATATCAGGCTTTGTCCATGGGCTACGGTTCCAGCCCCTTGTGGAATTCCTTTTCACGGACTTGCCACAAGAATATACTGTATTAATAGACAAGACTTACACGTTTCTAGTGGGCAAAGAAACAGTGGGCGGAGTCACAGGTCCAGGCTACGGAAAAGATCTTGATAGAAACAGAAGAAATCGAAATTATCGACATGAAAGGTTCAGAACAACACCATTCAATAGGTCACAAGAAGGAGCCTTCGGAGGCCACTCTACTCTCCAACATGCCCCAAAGAATTCTCGTAACATTCTAGCTGCGGAGAAGGCTCCGATGAAAGGAAGGCTCCGGAACAAAGACATGACCAAATATTGTGAGTTTCACAATCGTTACGGCCATGAGACAAATGAATGCAAAGTTTTCAAAAACAAAGTAGAAGAAGCCATGAAGTCAAGAAAGTATTCGATGCTACTGAAAGGCATCAAGGAGCCAGGACCAAGGCAAAACAATGGCAAAAACCCAATGATTGAGGCTCCGGAAGCAAAAGCGGAGCCGTTGGAAGAAATAATTGCAACAATTATCCCGGAGCGTACGGTGATAGAAAGACCTCCAGTCAGATCCGAAGCCTGGAAGAAGGTATCCATAAGTTTCCCTCCGGTTGAAGATGAAGAAGCATCAGAGGCATCAATCATAATCGGAGCCATCATAGGGAATCACCCAGTGAAACGGATCCATTTGGATACCGGAAGCGGATGCGAGATTATGTATGAACACTGTTTTCTGAAACTAAAGGCAACATTAAGAAAAACAAGAAAGGACAACATAAGCCCTCTAGTAGGCTTTTCAGGAGAAAGAACTTGGTCACTGGGAGAGGTTGTATTGAACGTTACCGTAGGAACGGCTCCGCGAACAAGAACGGAGGCTTTGACGTTTGTGATCGTAAGGGCCGAATCCCCATATAACGTCATACTTGGTCGTTCAGCAATGAGAAAAATGGGTATGGTGCCATCCCCAGTTCATGCAATCGTTAAATTCCCAACTCCAAGGGGGGTAGGCTTCGTAAAAACTGAGCCCCGGCCGGAGGTACAATGCGCTCAAGTTAGGGCTCCGGAAGCCGGAGAGTGTTCAAGCAAGAATGAAAATCTTGAAGTAGAGACAGAAAAGTTGTTTATCAACAGCAAGTATCCAGACCAACACATAATGATTGGCAAGCGATTATCAACTAAATACAAAAGGAAATTGAAAGAAGTGTTGGAGAAAAACAAAGATGTATTTGCTTGGACGCCTGCGGACATGACGGGCGTCCCCAGAGAGTTGAAGATAAATGGTGAAACCTTTGATACACAACATTACTTGAATACAAGACCCCATCTGGAGCCTATCAAGCAAAAAAGGCGGAGCCTAGCCCCAGATAGGAGCAAGGCTGCGAAGGAGCAAGTAGAAGACTTGGTAAAAGCGGGCATCCTAAGGGAAGTCAAGTACCAAAGCTGGGTAGCCAACCCGGTAATGGTGAAAAAGCATGACGGAGGATGGAGAATGTGTGTCGACTTCACTGATATCAACAAGGCATGCCCTAAAGATTGTTATTCCCCTCCCGGAGATTGATTAGAAAGTCGAATCACTCGTAGGCTTCCAGCTAAAGTGCTTTCTAGACGCTTACAAAGGCTATCACCAGATACAAATGCACCCGGATGACGAAGACAAAACAGCTTTCTATACGTCCGAAGGAATTTATTGCTACAAAAAGATGCCTTTTGGCTTAAAAAATGTCGGAGCAACATATCAGAGATTGGTTGATAAAGCCTTCGGGAGACAAATCGGAAGAAATCTGGAAGCCTATGTAGATGACATGGTCATCAAAAGCAGAAGTGAAGAAGATATGCTCCTAGACATTGAAGAAACTTTCGAGACCCTCCGGTCCATCAATATGAAGTTGAATCCTAAAAAGTGCTCTTTTGGGGTGGAAGAAGGTCATTTCTTGGGGCACATCATTACAAAAGAAGGATTTAAAGCAGACCCAGAGAAGGTCAAAGATATACAAAGTATGAAGCCGCCGCAGGCTCTCAAAGAGGTTCAAAGTCTCAATGGCAAGCTCGCAGCCCTTCATCGCTTTTTTATCCAAGTCAGCAGATAGGTCCTTGCCTTTCTTTCACACATTGAAGGGTTGTTTAGAAAAACAACATTTCAGGTGGACAGAGGAGGCCCAAAAAGCTTTCACCGAGCTAAAAAACTACTTATGCCAACTGCCAACAATGACGGCTCCAGCACCAGGCGAGAACCTCCAGATGTACTTAGCAGCCTCCGACGAAACCATAAGTGCAGTATTGATAACAAACAGAAAAGGAGTCAAACAGCCGATATACTATGTTAGCAGAGTTTTGCAACCTCCGAAAACAAGGTATCTAGAAATTGAAAAGCTAACTCTTTCTTTAGTTCATGCAGCTAGGAGGCTCCGGAGATATTTCCAGGCACACCCTATACAGGTCTTGGCGGCCAAGCCAATTAAGCAAGTCTTAACTAGGCCGGAGGTCTCTGGGAGATTAGCAAAATGGGCAATTGAACTCGGAGAGCACGAAATTGAGTTCAAACCAAGAAGTTCAATCAATGGGCAATTACTACCAGATTTCCTTGCAGAAGTCTCACTGGCGGAACCTAAAAGCAAGAGAAAGGCGGAAAGTAGTGTAAAGATGGAGGAGCCGGAAACAGAAATTCTCCCAGAAACATGGAAGCTGTTCACTGACAGAGCCTCTAGTGCAGACGGCTCCGGTGCAGGCCTTATCCTGACAAGCCCAGAAGGCCAGGAATTCACTTATGCTTTACGATTTGATTTCAAGGCATCAAATAATTCCGCAGAGTATGAAGCCCTACTAGCAGGACTACGGATTGCAAAACAGATGAAGGTGGACCACATCCATGTTTGTGTAGACTCTCAAATAGTGGCTTTTCAAGTAGATGGGACATATGAACCAAAGGAGCCAGCAATGAAGAAATACTTGGAAAGAGTTAGGCAAATAAGGCAAACATTTAAAAGCTTCCGAATACAGAATGTGAGTCGGAGCCGGAACAAAATAGCAGACGCTCTGAGCAAGCTGGCCTCCACCTCTTTCGCTCATCTAACCAAAGAAGTTCTTGTTGAAACGTTGCAAAAAAGCTCTATTAAAGAAGAAGTTGTTGTGGCACCCATAAAAGAAGAAGGGCAAACTTGGATTACACCAATCATAAAATATACTTGACAAGTGGACTGCTGCCTGCAGACAAAGAAGAAGCAAGAAAGATCAGGATTAAGGCTCCGCAATACACCCTCCGAGATGAAGGCCTCTACCGAAAATCTTACTTGGGACCACTATTAAGATGTGTTGGCCCAAACCAAGCAAAGGCAGTTATTCAAGAAATACATCAAGGATGTTGCGGAGCCCACGCCGGACCCAGAATGGTGGTAGCCAAAATCACCAAGATGGGGTACTACTGGCCGTCCATGCACAATGATACTTTGAAAGAAATTCAAGCTTGTGATTCTTGCCAAGTTCATGCAACGGTTCTGAAGGCTCCCAAAAATGAGCTCATTCCAGTCACAACAGCGTGGCCTTTCTCTAAATGGGGCATTGACATTGTCAGACCTTTTTCACAGGCTCCAGGACGTGTCAAATTTTTGGTAGTAGCCGTAGATTACTTCACAAAATGGGTTGAAGCCAAACCTTTGGCCTCCATTTCAGGAAAGCAGATGGAAAAATCCGTATGGGAGCAAGTAGTGACAAGATTTGGAATCCCAAAAATAATAGTCAACGATAACGGGAAACAATTCAGTCAAGGAATTTTCCCTCAATTTTGCAGCAATTTGGAAATTCAGCAACGATTCACATCCGTAGCCCATCCACAAGCTAACGGACAAGTGGAAGCAATGAATAAGCAAATTGTACAAGGAATTAAAACAAGAATGGGAAGATGCCAGAGTGGATGGCTAGACGAACTTCACCAAGTATTATGGGCCTTGCGAACAACTCCGAAAACAAGCAACGGAGAAACACCATTTAGCCTCGTATACGGCTCTGAAGCCATGATCCCAGCCAAAGCATGTGTACCAACTATCCGCAGGTTCAACAGTGAAAGTGAAAATGAAGAACAGCTCCGGCAAAATTTGGAGCTACTAGAGGAGAGAAGGGAAGTAGCCTCCATTCGAGAAGCATCGCACAAAAAGCAAATGAAAAAGTACTACGACCAAAGAGTCAAGAAGGAAGTATTTCTGCCTGGAGACTACGTTTTCAGGAACAATGATGCAAGCAAAGCAGAGAAAGCTGGAAAGCTAGGACCCCAATAGGAAGGCTCATACCAAGTGACAGAAGCTTGCGGCAATGGATCCTACAAGTTGGCTACACTTCAAGGAGAAGATCTCCCACGAACTTGGAATGGCTCGCAATTGAAAAAATGTTACATGTAAATGTTTCTATCTTGTTAACGAGGCTATGACCTCCCATCATGTAAACAGGCTACGGCCAAATGAAGTTAATCAAATTGCAGCTTACGGCCAAACGGAGCCTAAGCAACGCTTACACCTTTACACAATTATTTTTAAGCATAAATAACAAAGTATCACAAAGTGACTGCAGCCTACAGCTAATCGGAGCCTAAGCAACGCATAGCTTGTAAAAAATCGTGCAAACAAATCTTAGAAATTTTTTTCTAAGTAATAAAAACATCATGCAAATATAAATACGCTACGGCTGGCTCTCGCCTCCGCAAGCAGACGTATAGGCTCGCAACCTTACGTCGCAGGACCCCAATAGTCTTGCAAGATGTAAAAGGAATCACACTTCCTAAGCATCTAGAAAATACCCTTCGGCGAGCTATGGCTTACGAAGGATGAAAGGATAAGCCCAAAACACCTTGGCAACCTTGTAAGCCCAAGATTTGGCAAAAAAATAGCAATTTTTCTTTTCCTTCAAGAAATTAAAACAAAACACAAATGCATAAGGCAACCTCAGGAAAAGGCTACGGCAATTACACCAAACAGCCTCCGATGCTAATGGCATCATATGATACCTAAGAACACAAAACATTCATGCAGTGGCAATATCATGCAAAATACTAACAAACATTAAAGAAAAAAGAGGAAACATGCATGAACATAAATAAACGTTGTCTGGGCTACGACTTACCATCATTGAGCGCGCAGCCTGTAAGAAAGAGAGAAAGAAAAGAGAAGTATTGTGCCATCCAACAAAGGCTTTACAAACCAAACATCAAATAAAATTGTTCAAATAAGTTATAAATTTCAAGCATTGTGGACGACTGAGCCTGAGTGGGCGGCGGAAGATGTAGTAGCTTGGGCAGAGGTGGAGGCATCGGAAGCTCTGGCGTGTTTGATAGCAAGAATCTCCGAGGCAAGAAGATCAGGGTCGGAAGCAACCTAGTCCAAATAAGCATACTTCTTCTCGGCAAACTTTTTGGCAGCTTCCTTCAAGGCCGCGAGAGCACCCCCCTGATAACCCAGAATATGAGTAATATCCAACTCCGGAGCCTTTGCCTTCGCCTTCATCAACCCCTTGTTAAAGCCTACGGCCAACGTACAACTTTGTACAGCGCCCATCTCTCGAGCAAACTCCGCGCTTGAGTGGAGTTTGTCAAAGATGGAAGGAATGCCCCTCACTAGCTCCGCCCTGTCCGCCGTTAGTTTCTCAATGTCTTCATCCATCTCTTAGAGCCTGTTACGCAATCCTTTTTCAACATTTTTACGCTTATCCATCTCCAAGGTTAGTTGATCTACCTTGGCCTTCTCTTCAAACAGTTCATCATTCAATTTGTTTTTCTCTGCAACCACTTCCTCAAACCTATTCCGGTGAGCAGTCACCTCCTGTTCCGCCATCGATGCCTGTTGTTTAAGAATAACAATCTCGGCTTCCATGTCTGCAACTTTTTGTGTCTGAACCTCCGGATCCGCAAATTCAAGATTCCGGAGCTTACGACGCAGTGTCCTGTTTTTCTCTTTCAAATCGTCCTTCTCAGCCTCCAACACATCCCACCTGCGCCAAAAGTCGTTCTGGTTGAAGAAGCAGAAAAGTTAGTAACAAGTAAACAGTTAGTGAATATAATAATAACACTAAACATAAGACAAATGCAAAACCATACTTGTTTATATAGTTGCCGGATGGCGGTTTCATTCGTAGAACTGCGAAACTCCTCAGTCGATAGCAAGGCCACTTCTTGGCGACGAGCCGGAAGCATGATGCCGAAAATGAAATATTCTTTCTCTTCATCCTTATCTAAATAGCTGTCAAACGGAATTCTGGGAAATACGACTTTAAATGGACTCTTTGATTTCGGAACCTCCGGAATTCATTGCGATGAAGCCTCCTCACTTTGAGAATGTTCCGGCTCATGATTACCTATGCCGGAGGCCTCGTCATCGGAATCCTCAATATCATGAACGTCTTCAGGAAGGCTCTTTTTTAATTTCCTCATAGACATTATGCCTTTTCCTGCCCCATGTCTCGGAGCCGCTGTTATAAATTCTTCCTCTCCCACAACCCTATCACTCTCCCCGATAGGCTCCTCCACCTCAATATTCTCCAATGGTTTGGGTTTCTTGCGAGATTTGGGAATGTTTTTTTAAAGTCCCTCACACGATGGTTTAACCCACGAGTGTAAAATAACAAGACAAGTATGAACTAGAATCGGACTAGTATTACTTCAATATAAATATGCAAGAATATAAACAAAGTAATAAATGACTTAAGCAATATTTAAACAAGTAAATAAATGGTGGAGCACAAATGTAGTTTTCAAGTGTATTTTCTTTATTGATGTATAAACAAAATACAAGATCATTGCGGAACCTAGATATTACACGTATGTAAGTATCTAAACAATCTTTGAATTACAAGTGATCTATACTTGCTAAATAAACTCCTTTGATCGATATACTTAGAGTTATGAAGTATAACTGTTTAGATCGAGAGTATTTAAGCAAGTTCACCAATTTGCTAAAAAGTGATTTTCTCAAAGAAATGACTTTGTATTTATAGGCAACAAAATTCACCAGTGAATTTTGTGCCGTACAAATATGGTTGCATACATTTAATGATCCGACAAGAACATTAAATGTATTGGATAAGGAATAAGGATAAAGTCACATCAAATGACTTTGTGTCCTTTTATCCAACCACCTTTACACACACAAACTTTGGTAAAGAACAAGTGGATTGTTCTTTGGAAAGTGTGTAAAGGCAAAAGTCAATCCTCGATATCAGTGTTCAGACTTGTAAGGTCTGGAATACTGACAATCCTCCAGTGTGCAGATCTGGTAAGACTTCCAGTGGACTCCGCCATTTGTCAGTCTTCTTTATTCTTACTTCAGTCTTTGACTTCAGTGAGAACGTCTTCAGTAGTGTAGATCTGGACTGGGGGTGAAGTCCAGTGAGCTAATCTAGAGAATACTCCAGATTTCCTATACAAGTATTTGCTCACTGGTCTTCCATTATTTCTAGACAAATCTTCGGAGGGACTCCAGATTCCAAGTCTGGAGTAGGTCAGTTTCTGGACAGATCTTCAGTAGGGCTCCAGTAGTCGAGTCTGGAGCGAGTCCAGTAAATCTGGACCTAACAGTTTTTTCTACCAAGTTTTCTTTTGTGCCCACTCTTCTTCCCGGACGTTCCGCCGGTAGCAACCTCCTCCTTATCCCATTTTTTGCTCAACAATGACTGTCTAGCGAAATCTTCTTCAATGTCCTTCGGACGGGCAATAGTCTCTGGTGTATCTTTCAGAACTGTAACCTCTTTCTCATGAGAAATGCGTGGAACCTCCTGAACAGTTTGTCCCTCCGGAACGTCTGGGACAACATCAACATCTTCTAAGTCACTACCCATATATGACATAAAGTCCATAACTGAAAAAAGAGCAAGGTAACATAGGGTCAAAATTTATATAAGTAATAAGCAAGGGCACAAAACAAACACGAGTGAATATAAGTAAATTATGGCTACGACAAACAAACAACAAAATAAAAAAAACTCTTATAGGCCAGATGTGAAGGGTCGGAGGCTCCATACCCTCCCCTTCTTTATTCACAAGTCTAGGAACGGCCGGATAGTATGACCAGACTGAACTCAATTTGGCCAAGTACAAAACACACTCCGGGAGTGTCTGGCTCAATGTCGGAGGTTTACACAACTGCGATAACAACTCTTTATTTAACTTGATCTCAGTAGAATCGGCCAACGTCCCGCGAGCGTTGCCTTTCATATTCAGCAAAGCTGGATACTTTGGAGGTACAACAGTAGAATCCACATAAAAGAACCTTTTCTTCCATCCCTTTATCGACGCCGTTACCCCATAAATGCATTCTGGCAGTTTTGATCCGGCCCGTTTCTCGATCGTATACCAATCGCCGTCGGAGCCTAATCGAAAAAACTTCCGGAAGGTACCCAACGTAGGTTCCGCGTTCCTAGCACTGCACGCGACCTCAAACATAGTGATTCAGAGGGCTCGAAAAGGTGTCAGTTGGGAAATATGACATTTGAAGTGTGATAAGACTTCGAGAAAAAACGTGGTAAAGGGCAACCGGACGTTAGCCACCTCAAACATAGCCATATATAAAACTACCTTCCCATCCGGAACCATCCTCGCGTTGTCGGAGAGGCGCGGAAGAGTGTAATGATAACCAAGGGGAAACCTATAATCGAACAAAAACTGCACTAATTCGTCCTTCTTGACGGAACAAAAGCTAATGCACAAATCTTTCCTATTACCCATAATAAAATTACAATACGGAAACTAAAAAACACACCTGCGGAAGTCTCAGCAAAAGAAAGGCTACAAAAGCTATGTAGGCTACGGAGGCTACGGACTCGAGAGAAAAAGAGAGCAAACGGTGGTTTTGAGTCGAAAAAAGTAAGAAATGAGAGAAAGAGAGAAGTATTTATAGGCATACGAGAAAACAACTGTTCACATGATGGGACATGTCGAAGCGACGCAACGTAACAACCGAACACGTGTAATCCACTACCAATTCATTAAGCGGCATTTATGGCTAGGGCTCCGTGTTGCAACACGTGTTTCCCAACTAACAAGGTCATAATGACAACAAAACAAAAGTAATTATCACAAAGAATGAAGCGTCACAATCCAAATTCATTTTTTCCTTTCTTTTATTTATTAATTTATTTTTTCTTTTTTCGGGGGAAGAGTGTATAATAATACACGGAAGGCTACGCGCCATAACTATAAACAATAAACGGTAGCAATTTTAGAAACATATCTGACTTCACCCTACCATTACGAAAGAACATAATGCTAGGCTGGGGGGCTTGATGATGTACCATCCTTGACCCTCCGGTTTAACCCTTGACCTTTCGGATTATATACACTAATGACGAGCCGGAGCCTTCATTAAGACTTAGGTCGGAGCGCAAGAACATTAAGCTAAGCCAAGAGGCTCCGCCGGTTGGCCAGAAAGGCTGCGACCAGCCCACAGACAAATAGTACAAATAAGAACGTGCACTAGTACGTACGACCCGTACTTGTACCTTTAAATCAGAAGCCGTTGCACGTCTGTCCAAGCTATAACGGCTGCCCGTTAACGTTACTGTTACCGTTAACCTCCAGCTTCTGGATCCTTCCCAAGGGGCCTATAAATACCCCTCAAAGGATTCACCTAAAACCCTAATGAAAAACACACACAAACACTCAAATATTACACTTGGTGGCGTGAAGCTAATAAGTACTTCACACCATTAGGGAACCGCCAACAAGACTAAATCACTCATTATCATTTTCCTAAGCAAGATTAACCCTTTATTAATTTAAGAGTAACTTTACCCTTAAACATATATCTTGTCTTTGTCATACATCGTTACATCCGCCTTACAGGACACTTGTGGTGGAGGTCAGTATACCCTCTAGTTAAGATAGTATAGTAATCGGATGTCGCTATAAAGTAACCAAGTCACAAAAAGGTGCGTTTGTCACTCTCAGACCATGCAAATCCCTCATTGCAGATCTTAAATCTGCTGAGACATAATTATTGAAGACATAATTTGCATTGTTATTTCTTGATTGAGTTCTGGATAATAGGTGATGAAGAATCTTATAATTAAACCATTGATGATCTAGATAGAATGCATTCGTAATGGGTTGATGATCCTGCAGGGTGGTACATGATTTAAAAGCGTTAATGTAGGTAATTGGTTTGGTTGCATCATTTTAAACATGTTGAAATTTGGTTTTATACAATAAAAGAAAAAAAACAAGTCAAAGTCCATTACATTCCCATACCATTAGCCCTTGAAAAAATTTATCTAAAAAACAATTTATTTCTTTTATCTTGAGGTAAAAGTATTGACATAAAAAGACTTATATCATGATATTTTCACCACAATCATAATAGTTTCGATCGGGTTATTTTGGTTTTAAAAAGTATAACTTAACCCACCACCCAATCTGAAAAAGAAAGATAGACAAAGAGAGTTTGTTTTTCAACTCACATAAGTACTTGAAATTGAACTTGTTTGACCCATATTTTTTTTTCTGTAACATGACCTTTGAAATACTAGTGGTTATGAATCACTTTGAAGTAAAATTGTGTTTGACAATTCCTCTAATCTTATATCTTATGACCTTTGAATCAAGTTACTGATATAAATAATGGACTTGGACTAGTAACTTATTATCTAAAATTAATAAAAGCTCAAACAAGGATACCAGCTCATATATAAATATCAAATATTATAAACAAGTATTTCTACCCGGACGTTGCCGGGAGAAAAACAAAACTCTCGTGACAAAAGTTAAAAAACATTAAGCCGAAAAACAAAATTTTCGTGGCAAAAGTTAAGAAAATAAAAGTTGTGGTCAAAAGTAAAGAAAATGAAACTTTGATAACAAAATTTAGAAACAAAAAAAAGTACAAAAATTAAGTAAACTTAAACGTGAAAACAAAGTATGTCTGACGAAAGTTTAAAAAACAAAATTTATGTGGCAAAAAATAAAAAAGGGAAAATGAAAAGAAAAAAAAAGTTTCCATGGCGAAAGTTTGAAAAGTAAAAGTTATGTGGTAAAAATAAGAAAGAAATAAAGTTTTGATAGAAAAAACTTAGAAACCAAAAGTTATGTAACAAAAAGTAACTAAAGCAAAACTTTGGTGGAAAAAGTTAAAAAACTTAAACTTGAAAACAAACGCCGTTAAATACTGTAACATCCCAATCTTTCTAATTAACGGTTGACTAGAGTCGTTAAGTCAACATAACGTGTTCGTTAAGTTTATGGTAGATTTAATGCTTATATGTGGATAATGTGTTATGTGTGTGAGACTTGAATGTCTTATTGATTAATGTAGTAATGTGTTAAAGATGTAGTTATATGCTTTTTGAGGTGTTAAAAGTGTATAATGAGTTGTATATAGTCCCAATAGGTGTTTTGGGCTAATAATACGACTTTACGAAGCTTAGGGACCAATTTTGACATAGTGTGAAAGTCAAAAACGGGTTTAAGGTCCTAAGGATGATCATTAGTTGTTATTTGCTGATAATATTATCATTCCTCAAAGCCCTAGCCACCCCCCTTGATCCCCATTAATTTCCTAAGCGAAAATCCATCAAAACGTGTGATTCAAGTGAAGTTTGATCAAGATCTCTCATCCTTGCTTTCATCTATAGGTAATATAGATGATTTCCCTTTGATTTGTGATCATAAGAGTCGGTCATATGGATCTTGCTTCTGGTCTCTAGGGTTGAGATTGATTTGATTATGTTTCATTGTCGATTATTGAGGTTTTTGGGTAATTTAATGTATTGTAATTGTATCCTCTTGTTCCTGGAACAAGTGATCATGTGAAATCATCATATGAGTCATATTTTGGGTGCATATGAGGTTTATAGGTCGTGATGGTTGCTATGGTCATCTGATGGTCAAAAATTGTTTGCAAAACTAAGGGTTTACTAGATCTGAAAATTTAGTAATATTGCAAAAATCATATCTCTTTCAATTAAAAGAGTTATGAGATGAATCTTATATTTTTGAAAAGGGCTATGTGTCCTCTTGATTCGGTATGAACAATGTTTCTTTTGATTTTGCCCAGATATGGGTGAAAAATGTCCATTTCCAGAAGTGGTCGGATTTAAGACGAATTCTGTAGGTCTGTTTTGCAGATGCCATAACTAATTCATTAGAGAACTTCAAGAGTCAAACTTTATATTTCTGGAAAGGTCTTTGAATTCCCTACATTTCAAAAGAACTAAGTTTTGACTCATTTGGTCGTCTTGAGGTCGAAAAGTCGCCTGCAAGTGAAGGGCGCGAGTCAGTCTTTAGACCAGCACTCCATATGTGGCGCATAAAACCTATGTGCGGCGCATATCGGGGCCTGGGAGGTTTCTGGGTGATTTTTGAAGCAAATATGCGACGCATATTCAAAGCATGCGCCGCATAAAGGGTCTGTGAGCCCGTTTGAGGTCCGAAACAAGCGTTTAAGGGTCCTATAAGTGTACCTAAGTTAATGTATGGTCTTATAACCTTATTAGGTTGGGTTTATACAGGTTTAATGACTATGAACTCGAGATAGGTATTCGGGATCACAAACAAGATACATTAACGTTGCTTATTGATCGTCACGAGGTAAGATACACTACTTTGACACACTGAGGGTTCAACGAAAAGATGGTTTCAAATAATAACTTCCCAACTTATATCTTGAATTGTTTGTGGGTATTCGGGGTTACACGGGAGGTGATATGGGTCATGTAGTTGACCATTGAGACCTGAAATGCAGTCCCAAATGAAGTATAATGTAGTGAATGTTATGATATGTAGTATAATGTAGTGTATGTTATTATATGAAGTATAATGTAGCGTTATGTTATGAAGTGATATGTAGTATCTTGTGATGCATTGAGATGTAGTATATGTAGCATGTGTTGTTTTGTGAATGATTGTATGGCTTGCTCATCTAGTTCACTAGACTTGTTAAGTTGCCATGACACGTGCACGTTTAAGGGCCCAAAACGTAAAAGCAGTAAACGTAGTAAATGTTTAGGTAATGCAGTCACCTAAACTAAATGAGATGCAGGTTCGAGCTCATTAAAAAATTGATGCAGGAAAGTGTTAAGCTTAACCCGTACTTGCCCTAGCCCGACTAAGTGCGTTGACGTAGGTTGCTTGGGTGGCTCCTAGCAACATGGTCATTGAGATGCAGTTGAGTAATACGAGGGGTCTGACCCGCCCTCATTTGTCTTGTACATACGGATTACTCCGGGATTGGCTTGCCATTCCTTAACGACGTTTGATGTTCAACTGAATGGTTGTCATCTAGTCGGGTGTAACTTATGTTACACATTGACGCAGTTAAAATGTAGTAAAGCAGTTAAAACGTAGAAAGCAGTTAAATGTAGAAAGCAGTTATGTGGTTATATGTGTGTAATGAAGTAAAGCAGGATAGGCACATTTAGGGTGGTTCATCCTAATATGTTATGTTGATGACGTGGTATGTTTGATGTGTATTGTGCCTTAATGAAGTATATAAATCCATAATGTTTGAAATGGACAAATGTTTTATAACTTAAGTGCTATCTTACTTAGCTAATTCGTTAGCTAACACTTGTCTTTTGAAATGTGTTGCTCCCTCAGGTTTAGCGTAGCTGAGGTAGTTGATGAAGAAGAGCGAGGAATGGGTAGATAGCTTGCTGTTGACCTTAGCTACCCATAGATGCTGAACATTTATAGACATTTGTTTATGTTTGTCTTTTATGAAGTTTGCATGTTATGTAGTCGGTTGTTTTTTGTTGGGCAGCCGATGGGTTTCTATTTAGACTTGTTTTGATGGTACGAATAAGTAACACCAATGAATAAGGAAACCAAACAGATTTTAATTGGTTTGGACTTTTAAAGTTTCTTCCGCTCTATTTTAACGCCGTTAGTCGAAAATTTTTTGAAACCCGTATTTTTAAACGAATGGTGTTACAAATACCCTTTTGTAACTATCGTTAGTTATCCAAGCAACACTTAACGGTCATTAAGGCCGTTAATTTTGTTGGTTGTGCAGTAGCAACTTGTACCTCATGCATAGTTTAAAAAGTAAAAGTTATGTGATAAAAACAAGAAAGAAATAAACCTTTGATGGGAAAAGCTTAAAAACAAAAAGTTATGTGACAAAAAGTAACTAAAGCAAAACGTTAGTGGCAAAAGTTAAAATACTTAAACTTGAAAACAAACTCCGTTAAATATCCTTTTGTAACTACCGTTAGTTATCCAAGCAACATTTAACGGTCGTTAAGTCCGTTAATTTTGTTGGTTGTGCAATTGCAACTTGTACCTCATGCATGAGGGGGGTGTACTTTTAGCTACAGTAACACCCCCTCACATACCCAAGTTGGTTTTTAGTATCAATAATACCTTATAAAACAAACTCAACCCCCCTCCTTACTTAATTAAGATTTTGAAATACCTGAATTACCCCCACAAATTCAACATTCTTCTCATTCATCCATTGAATGTACCCAAAATACCCTAACAATTTCAACTCACACAAATCTATGGTCAAACCATAATCTAATTATCTATCTACATCTATATTATATTATACAGCATATCTCATTTTGATGAATTTTAAGTTTCAATATTCCACAATTCATTAAAACCACATTACATCAATAACTTACACTACTTGTCGTCGCCACCATATCAACCAATCGCTGCCGCCAACACCGTCGCCACCGCCACCGTCGACGCTACCGCCGCACGCCAACATTCGTTACTGCCACCGTCGCCGCCATTACATCGCCACCACCACTGTCACCTCCACCACCGCCGCTACCGCCGCACGCCACCACCACCCGTCACCGCCATCACCGCCGCATCGCGCGGGTACCCTTCTAGTTTATATATAATGAGTTATTTGGTTCACCCAAAATCCTCATATGTCATACATCAATGGTCAAAGTGTCAAACCATTTAAATAAAACATTTGGGTTTGATATAATCCAACTAATCCATTAAAATAAGAATAAGATGACCCATACGACCCAAATCTACTTGGGCCGGATTGGGTGTTTTTGATATCACAAATATAAATGGTAAAAATTCTATAATAGATGTAGATATGTTAAGCACTTTTCTTTTTAAGCATCTTTCATCCCAAGTTGTACAAATATTCTACAAAATCCCCGTTTTCTTTACAATCACCCTCTCCGGCGATGATGAGCAGCATCTACGACATATACGACCGTTATGATGTTGAATTCTTCGATGACACCATACTCACTTTAGTAACCGATATACCACACTTGGTCGAAGAATGGATCTTGTTTGTGCACCGAATCGGGATTTAAACAATGTGGAATGATGGGTGTTTTTGATTGTTTATTGGCGGTTCCCAAAAGGTAGAGTTAACCTCTTTACGCCAATTGAGGTTTTATGCGATCTATATGTGATCGTCTATTTTGTTGAATGCCCTTTTGAGGGTCTTACGATCCTCCTTTTATAGGGGGAAGTATTCTTGGAGAACAAGTAGGCCGCCTAGGGTTTCCTAAGTTTTAGGCCAGGGATAATTTCCGTAATTATCAGTTTTGGAGATGATAAGGGGAAATTTCGATCTTTTAGGGGAACAATTCTTATCTTTTTTATCTATCTGTGGAAACCTTCGTAACGAACGGACCTTCGTATCACAACGTTACTATGTCAGGGTCTGCGTGCCGCTGGAGGGGTATGTCATCAAGCCCCCCAGTCCAAGGTGATGATTTTTGCTAAACAAGCATTACGTTGGACTATTACTCGCTTCGCTATAATCTCCGGGGGTATTTCTTGTAAATTCTCTAAACCGCCTTAATTAAATTGATTTGAAAGGTAATTAAGGGTGGTAGATGGGCGCGTATCTCTAGGCGACTTATGGACGGGTGTGATCTTCATGCAGCCAGGTATATAAATCCTTTTTTCCGTCTTTTTTCTTTTTATTATATTTTTCCAAAAATAATCCCCTTTTCTTCTTAGGGTTTCTGCTCCTCATATCCTCCGATCATACCATTAGGTACGCGATTTCTTTCATGTTTCTTCTATTTCGTCTTTTGATTTGTGATTTCTGATGTCGAAGGGAGGCATTGAAACTACCGAATCGACCGTTATTTGGTCGAAGTTAAATAAGTTTGTAGATAAGTATTTTCCTGGAAAAATATCGTCATTTGAAATTCCTTCCGACGATGACACTATTCTGACTCCCCCGGATGGGTATGTTGGTTTTTTTAATCATATCCATGACTGAGGGTAATGTTAGATACCCTTTTTCATCTTTTATGCTTAGCGTCCTTGATTATTTTGATGTCCATATTTCCACTGTCACACCACTTGGTTTATCAAGAATAGTTGCCTTCGAGGTTATGTGTAGGGCATATTGCGGTGAACCGTCGTTAGATCTGTTTCGGTATTTTGTTCAAACCTGTCCTTCTGGTGATTGGGTTACAGTGGGTAACCGTTCAAAAGCTGGGTGCTTTAGAAGGGGTGGTCTGGATATCCGTGAATGGAAGAGCGACTTTGTTTTTATGAAAGCTTCTCTGATCCCTGATGGTTATGAGTCAGTAACCAATAGGAAGTTGTTGTGTATTCATAAGAAGTACGAGAATCCCTTTCCTGAATATGTTATTGGTGATTTGTGTCGGGAGATTCGGTCTAATCCCATTAAGGTTGTCTTGTACCCTGATGTTGTGTTGTATAAAGCAAGAGTGATAAGTGTCTTGCCTGGTGGTGTAGACATTGATGGTAAGAACTAGCTGTATATGTTATCTGTTGTATTTTCGCCTTTGTATCGACTTTGTTGTTGACATTTGTCTTTGCAGATATGACGTTCAGGAAATTTGTTAAGAAGGGTGTGAAGGAGGTGACTGGAGTACCTCGTATTGAGGGGCAGGGGAGCCTTGTTGCTGATGCTGGTTCTTCTGGTGTTCAGAACAAAAATCCAGAGGTGTCAAGTTCTGTTAATCCTCCTGTGCTAAATGTGGATACATCTGAAGTTGAAGTTATTGAAGCCTCTGCTGCCAGTAGAGGGAGAAAAAAGAAGGAGGTCCCTGGTTCTAACATCCCTCAATCTGTTGCAGCTCGTGTTGTGAAGAGAAGAAAAGTTGGTGATGATTCTAAAACTGCTGAGTTCCGCAAACCTTCTGCCCCGAAGACAGGTTCAATTTCTTTCTCTTTTCATATATTCTTGATGTTTTTCTTTTTCACAAAATATTATGTATTATTCATTTATTGCAGATGCTCATGACCAGGAGATTCTCTCCTGGTCGGAAGGTGAGGATATGAATGCTGAGGATGTCAAAAAGATAGACAACATGGATAACGAGACATTCCTTCGGGTCTTTAAGAAGGATCGCCAATTTCATACTTATCTTGATGCTGTTGTTGCTAGGCGTTTTTCCCGAATGTCTGTTGATCTTAGGTCTAAGAGTTTAGAGGTGCAGTCTTTGGTAGCCACTGTTGAAGATCTTAAGGCTAGGGAGGCCAGGTTTGTTACCACCGTCGAGTCATCTGATATTGTTCAATATTTGAAGCAGCAGGTAAATATGTTGAAAGCGGACGCGGTTATTCATGATGAAGCTGCCTTGAAGTTGCAGCAGGAGTTTGACGCAGAACGTGAGGGTAATAAGCTTTTGCGTAAGCAGGTTGATGTGTTGAAACAGGATCGGGTTAGATTGATTACGTAGGTAGTTCCTCATGTGAGCAGGTCCTTGCTATACAGTGATGAAGTTGGGCAGCTTTTGGGGGATGTAACTACAGCTGAAAGGGCAGAAGAAAGGTCTACTGTTTTGGAGGAATTTTCTGCAGAGGGCAAGTGTGATTTGCAATGCCGGGCAGATTTTATTGCAAATGCCTCCCATGACCTTGAAATTGCTGACCAGAAGTGGAGAGAAGCAGTCTTTCCTTACCTGGACAAAGTTGTGGCTGATCCCAATGCTGCCGTTGATGACCTGCTCCAGGTTGTTCCTGATGTAATCCAACCTGAAGATGCTGCCAACCCTTAGTGACATTCTCATGGCCTGCGTGCCTCTGATATGGCGTCTGTGCCACTTTTAAACAATTCATCTTTTGGTAACAGCCTATGATGTGTTTTAAACAATTTACTTTTATGTTTGCAACTTATAGCTGTCTGTGGTATTTTAAACTGTGGTTTGCTAACTGTAGTTTGGTAACTTTTTATAATTGCAGCCTAGTAAGCTGCTTTGTAAATACTATATGCAATTTAGCATATGTGTTTTGATATTTTGCATCTTAAGAGCTGTCTTTTTAATTGCAGCTTGGTAGCTGTCTCGTAGTTGCAGTCTTATTTTGCTGCTTTGTAAGTGATATGCAATTTTAGCAGTTGCTTTTGCAGCTTAAGAGCTGTCTTTTGGAGCAGTTATGACTGCTTTTTAGTTGTCTCGTTTGGACTATAGGTCCTTTTAACCTCCGGAGTTTGAGTATATGGGCATCTTCATTTTAATGCATATAGCATTTTATTTTGCGCATATTTGCGTCTTTCTTCTCTCTTTTTTTTATGTAAAAATTTGTTTGAAAGAAATAAGGAGCCTTTATTTAATATAAGTGAGGTTACATACCATATCCTCTAGGCTTTAAATAATAAAAGACTAATAGATCTTGTGAATGGGGCTTGCTTTTGGACGGGTCGTCATCCATCTAAGCGCCCGCAGTAGGGTCCTTCGCTCCATGAGAGCCAATGGGGCCCGTCCTGGCCTCCTTCAGATAGCTTCTTTGCCTTTGTCACCAAGGTCCCTACTCATCCGTTAGATTCGTACTTGATCATGCCATGTACTACAGACGGAATCATTTCAAACTTCTGGATTCCAGGTCTCCCTAGGATTGCTTGGAAGGGTGATGTTCCGCTGACCACTAAGAAAGTAACCTTCTCTTTCCGCTCCCAGCGTCCTCTTCCAATTGTCATTTTTACCGACAATTTTTTTATTGGTGTAGCAGTATCCCCGGAGTACCCTTGCACCGAAGCCTCTGTCTTCCTGAAGTTCATTCGTGACACAGGATGTAACATCCAGAATGCCTTTTCATATAGGACGTTGCATTCGCTTCCAGTATCTATAACAATTTGCTTGACTTTTGATATTTCCAAGAGTGCCGAAATCACCAAGGGGTCCCTGAAGGCCTTATAGGTTGAGGGAAATGTAATCCTCGTCATATCTCCCCTGTAGGTCTTCGGGAGCGAACGTCTTATCCCCGGCTTACTTTTTATGATGGTATAAATAGTTCTCTCGAGACCTTTTTTCTTCTCATCCGTGTTATCCTCCTTTTTAGCACTCTGTTGCTGTCTGACGCTTTTCACCAAATGTGACAGCTTCCCTTCGTTAATCGCTTCTTCTATTGCTTTTCGGAGTTGCCAACACGCATTCGTATCATGGCCATGATCTCTATGGAACTCACAGTATTTCTCTGGGTCTTTCCTATTTTTACCGCTCAACCTGGGTGGAGTGGGGAAAGTCTTAGCGATACTTTCGGTGAGCAATATTTCTTTTGGGCTTTTGTGTAGCTCCGGGAGATTAATTTTGAGGTACCCTTTGTCATCTTTGAGATACGGGCTATATCTTGTTTTTTTCTTTTTCGTTGCTCCATTTCCCTTTTCTACTTACCTGGGCCTCCTTCTCTCGTGGGGGACTGGTGTCTCCCTTTGAGGCGGTGTCCCTAGCATCTAGGTATACATGAGCTCTCTTCTGAATTGCTTCATATGTCTTCGGAAGATCTCTGTATAGGAACTCAACTAACCCTCTGCTCCATAGGCCATGTAACAGTCCGGATATCCTTTGTGACTCAGGAAGGTCCATGATATCCTCTGTTTCGGTGGTGAATCGGTCAATAAATGCCCTGCAGCCCTTCGTGTCTTTATGTTTTATTCTGTGGGCTGCCACGTGAATTTTCTTGTGTTTCTTTTGTTGGCTGAAACGGGCCCTGAATTTCTCTTTAAGGTCGTCAAAACTAGTAATGGATCCTTTTGCCACACTCTTCCATAGCCTTGGCTCGAAGGCGCTTGATAGCCTTGTCCCGTAGGTCCTTGATGGCTCTGGCCAAAAGGTCCTTGGTAGCTTTGGCCAGTAGGTCCTTGAAAGGTCTGGCTCGAAGGCCCTTGAAAGGTCTGGCCCGAAGGTCCTTGAAAGGTCTGGCCCGAAGGTCCTTGAAAGGTCTGGCCCGAAGGCCCTTGGTAACCTCCGAATGGGATATTGTGCCCGGAGGGTGTACTGCATGCTGCGTTAAATCCTCCGGGGACAGATCCAGATTGAGGTACATTGGATTGTCGACCCCCAGGTCCTGCGGATCCTGGGGGAACGTTAATCTGAGTGCTAGCTCCTGAGGATGCGTTTTCTGGCCTCGAGGCCTCAGTCTCTCCCAGATCTGGGTGGAGAGTTTCCGGTGGGCTCGTTCCCGGTCGTCTGCTGGGAACTTTGCCCAAATCCTGGTGGAACATCGGCCATTTTTTCTGATTCGATACAAAAAACAGAATTTAGAGTGGTTATGGGATATGAGTATGGGGTCCCACGGATGGCGTCAAATGTTTGTGCACCGAATCGGGATTTAAACAATGTGGAATGATAGGTGTTTTTGATTGTTTATTGGCGGTTCCCAAAAGGTAGAGTTAATCTCTTTACGCCAAATGAGTTTTTATGCGATCTATATGTGATCATCTATTTTGTTGAATGCCCTTTTGAGGGTCTTACGATCCTCCTTTTATAGGGGGAAGTATTCTTGGAGAACAAGTAGGCTGCCTAGGGTTTCCTAAGTTTTAGGCCAGGGATAATTTCCGTAATTATCAGTTTTGGAGATGATAAGGGGAAATTCCGATCTTTTAGGGGAGCAATTCTTATCTTTTTTATCTATCTGTGGAAACCTTCGTAACGAACGGACCTTTGTATCACAACGTTACTATGTCAGGGTCTGCGTGCCGCTGGAGGGGTATGTCATCAGATCTCTGAAATCGAATACATCCATCGTAATGATCTCCACCATCTCATTGTCGGTCTTGATGTAGAGTAGCGTCCAAACACAACCAAAGACGTCCAAAACCCGGTTGCCATCCTCCAACTATGCGTTGAACGACAATGCCTTATCTTCCAAATAATCCACTCGGCTTCCTTCCCACAATCCCTCGTAAACTTTCTTCGTAACATGGACTACACGTTTACCGGTGTAGGGATTCACGAAGATATTTCAAAGTTATATAATGATTATAATTTGTATGTTTGGAAAGTTGCGGATTTGAGGGAGTTGGCTGCAGAAAAGTATGATGCAGTTGAGCTTTATAAAGCAGGGTTGAAGGATTTAGCGAGACGGGTTCTTGAGACGGAGATATTTAAGCCCAAGTGGATTACGATGAGTAGATGGGATGAGGAATGGCTGTCTCCTGCACAGGTGCGGTATGCGTGTCTTGATGCTTTTTTGAGTTTTGAGATTGGAAGGGTTTTGATTACTGGGGATATTAATCGGGATTGATCGATGGATGATGTAAAAGAAGAGAAAGGTACGGTTTTTTAAGTTGAATTTTACGGTTTTTAGTTGTGTTTCATGGTCTTTTTTCGATTGTTTAATTAGTATGCTGATTAAATTATGTGTTGCTTGATGATGGTTTTGAGATTTGGGTTTACCCAATTAGAATTTAAACCTTGTGTTTCACTTTTGTATTTGTTTAATCGAATGAATGAATTTTGCAAAATTTACATTCATGTCAAATTGTTAGGCTGCTAGCTACCTGGAGTGCCCCGGACCAACCCGGTACCTTCCCTTTCTTCTGTGGAACACAGCCCCCACCTTTTTGGTACCGCAATACTGGTGAGAGTTTTGGTAATTGCGATCCCGTGTTTGCTCTTGCTCCCCACTTTTCCAACCGTTAATTAAATGCTTTCAAATTTGTTGAATATGGGTTAATAGTCTATTGATAAAGTCTTTAACATTGGTAGGATGAGTTTGAATATCACTGACCACATCTATAGAGCTGGATTAATATAAGTTTTAAGAGTTTTGAGTTTCATTTCATGTATTCATGTAATGTAAAAATAAGAGTAAAATAATATGCTTTAAAAAAAATGCATTTGAATTTCTTTTTCTTTAAAAAGCTTTTTTATGGGAAAGGGTGATAATGAGGCAATCCATGTAACTAGGGAAATGGTGAGTAAATATTGAAAAAGTGGGAAGAGAGTAGGTAGGTTAATAACTTAATCCAACATGTTTTGACCTTACGCGTACAATATATATAAATTTTTTAATTTTGCTTGTTAGCTAACTTATCTAACGATCTCAACTTTGTTGCCGAAGGTTGATAATCGCAAGTCCGACTGATCTACAATCGACTTCTTATCCATAATATGAGGACATACATGACTCACTCAATGTCAATGATTGTGATTATGTAATGTTTGGATTCTGTGTTATTTGTGACAAATATGTCTCCACCCGCCATTGCTCAACAAGCCCATTTTGATACCATTTAGTTAGATATTTTGATATTGAAGATGTATTTTTGCGTTCAAACCTCTATCTTGGAATGACCTAGAAAAAACTCTAGAATATGGCCACACTATATACATCAAAGCTTAGGTAGCTAAGACCCTCTTCGTTCCCTTTACTTTGGTTCCGCTTTGCTCGACGGGAACTTAAGTACATGTATGAGTTTATATATGTTATTTCACCACTGAGGTACGTACATACTTGACATATATGGCACATATGAGACACATTTACTAAATTTGTCGTGGGGCTCAATTGTGATGTTATTATTTAATACACTCATGTTGCGATTGTTGTGGATTTAACAATAGTTTTAGCTGAACGAAATTATCTCAATCGGAGAATATTGTAACATTTGTCCCCAAATAGTTGACAACTTTGACTCTAGCTTGATTACTTTTGTTTGCCATTCTATTCTACAAACTATCACCTTTATTAAACATATTGCCTATTATTTTTGTATAAGTAAACAAGTGTATCTATTTAAATGTTTGTATACATATTTTAAATTTAAGCAAAATCAAAATGATTATCAACCATTGTATAAAGAGACCATCATGTGTATTTTAATTTTATGCATCAATTTCCACCGATAAAAAGCCATATAAGATAATCATTTTATATGCATACACTCAATAATTCAACCACCCCACTCTCTTTCACTCTAAACCACTATAATCACAACACCAAAAGACAGGAAGCACACAAACATCAAGAACAGTTTCATAGACAAGTAGACAACAGCACTCTATACCGAATGTTTTTTTAACACTAGTTAGCAAACTATACTGAATTGACACGAAGTCTCACATACATCACTTATTAGGGGGAGAGGAGTCATGTAGTGGGTTTTTTCAACCCTCTCAAATTCCACCAATCAAATACCTCTAACTCAATTTTCCTTTTCAACTCTCCCAATCATTTTCAATGGCATTCATCACCTTCTCAACCCTCCCAAATTTATTTATTTTTCTTTTACATTTAATTTAATCAAACAATTTTTAAACAAAACAATATAAATAAAACATAAACCATACATACTAAAATTAAACAAAGTTCATTACACACTTAGACAAATAAAAATTAAAATGTTCGACACATGAAAATAAACGATAACTAAGTAGATAGATTAAAAACATAAAAATCACTCATCAAACTCCCATCCATACTTCGCCGCAATCGCCCGTTTTTGCTCAATCGCCCATGCTTTGCTTTTTGGATCGGAGTTCGCGTGTGGGGTGTTGAAAAACTTGTAATCACTCCTCATGCTCTTGTTAGTTTGATGCTCGAGTTGTAAGTCCAACAATGCTTGCTTCTTCATATTGGCTTCCTCCATATGTTGTTTTTTCTTCTCCGCATACTCCTCCGTGAATAAAGAAAAACCTTCTCCCTTTGACGACGACGACCCCACATTTTTTCGGCCCTTTCTTGGCGGACTACTAGGAGTGCTTGACTCGTTCAAATCCGGCAACACAATGGCATCGTCATTGTTACTAGACGACTCATAATTGCCTCCTTCTGACGACTTTCTTCGCTTATCCGAATGGGCCGAAGATGTTTGCCCAACTTGAACTGTTTCCTTCCACTTTGCTTCGTCTTTCACAACCTTCCAAGCTGCAATATTGGTGAACTCCTTACCGGTTCTTGTTTTGTAGTCCTTCAACGCTTCAGTCATCACATTTATATCATCACATCCACTATTCCTTACACCCTCCTACCATTAACAAAATAAAGTATATACATATATTAACAAAATAAATAAACGTAAATAAAGTATATAAATATATTAACAATTAACAAAATAAATAAACGTAAATAAAGTATATAAATACCGCTTGGATGTGGCATCCGTTGAACGTTGATATTGCCGTATTCATGTTGCCCCACTTGGTGTTGAGGCTATCCTTTGATCGAATTGTACCACCCAACTCCTTCGAGAAATGCTCCAAGATTCGGCCCCAAAACTTGTCCCGTCCTTGTTCATTACCGACTTGTCTACATGTTGAAATATGAATCCACGCTTTTGCCAACGCCACCTCTTCTTCTTGCATCCATTTTGTTTTTTCAGCCCGCTTTGTAAACTTCTTTTTCGGTACAACTTCTTCAACTAATAAATAAACAACAAGTAAACGTAATAAACATATATATATATACATATATATTCGTATTTATAATAAACGTATATATTTATAAACATATATATATATATATATATATATATAATATATATATATATATATATATATATATATATATATTTATATATATAACGTATATATATAACAAACTAATAAACGTAATAAACATATATATGTATATATAAAGTATAGAAACATAGTTTTATACCTATTTGAACTTCTTGTGTATCGGGAATGGCCTCATCCTCATCGTCGGTGGGGAGGGGAGTCGGTGCTCGGTAGCTATCAAACGGATTGAAGGACTCCAAATCAATCTCGGCCGTTTGATGCCACTCATAATATTGAGGGTTCATTGCGCGAGGAGGAGGAGGATTCATTGCGCGAGAGGGAGGAGGATTCATTGCGCGAGGGGGAGGAGGATGCATTGCGCGAGAGGGAGGAGGAAAATACGCCGTATGAGATTGTGAGGCGTAATGATATTGAGGTTGAGTAGTCGGTGGTGGGTCGGGAATATAGTATTGTGAAGGGTCGACTTGTTGAGGTTGATATTGAGGCCGTTCTACTCTTCGTGGTAGACGAAAGTTGTCTCGTGGCCCGCTAACATTTACCCCCCTCCTTGGATCCATGGATGGTGTATATGAAATGATATATGAAAATGGTTGTATGGAAATGGTTGTATGAAATGAAATATGTAGAAGGTATTTATAGATAAAGTTAAGGGGTATTTTTTTTTTAAACAACTAACGGCTAGTTTTGGGGTAAAAATTTTTTTTTTTTTTTTTTAGGTTGAAAACGGTCAAATGATGGCTGGACCCCACCTCCACACGCTCCCCTAGCTCCTCAACGGTCACATTTTCCTCCAAACCGTGCAGGGCTTAAAGCCCGTCCACCTCCATGCCGCCTTGATGCCGTGTTAATGGCGGCGGTGTTCGTTCAGAGGGCTGGGCAAGCCGCTTGCCATGCCGTGACCACTCCTTTCCCCCTAACACGTTCAACTATTCACGTACGTAATTGACATATCTATACTACCTATATAAACAAACTACCCCCCTCCCCAAAATTTAACACTCTACCTTTAAAATCTCTAATTTATCCTTTTAATCTATACTACCATCAAACACTTTATCCCTGAAATTCCAAAAATACCCTTAAAAAAAACCCTTACGCGTGTCTCTTCCCTTCCCTGAAGTTGCTCACATAGTGTACCCAAAAAACACACATGCGTTACTGAATTTAATAATCAAGCTCACTCTAAAACAACAACGGCGGTTTGCACTTTCAGCCGGACTAAGAAACACGTGAGTTGAATCATACATTCATGTAATAACACGGTACCGCTACTTAACTAGCGTTTTTTTCTTATGCCCGCCGCATCGCGCGGGTACAAGGCTAGTTGAAGTAACAGCAGCATAATTATACAACTAATACAAATCCAACATGTACAATAGCATAATTAATAATCTGGGAATCTCTGCCTTCCAAAAAGAAAATAAAATAAATCAGGGAACAAATGGCAACAACAATATGCCTCACATTATAACAACCATAACGTACACAATAGATTTTAATAGGTGAGTTTCGAATAGAACAAATCTTCTAATAGTTTTATGGAGATTCTCAACTCGACAACGGATAGTCGGTTGTCTAATAAATCGGATAACGTTCCGAGCAACGGTACTAAAGGAAAAACCCCACTAGCAGGAACAGGAGAATAATAGAGTATGAATTTGCATCTGACAAGATTCGAACCCGTACTCTTGTTTAATGAGTAAAACCTAAATGTCTCACTACTCAAACTCATGTATCATTGACCTGCAACACAATAGATAATACACTACTACAAATACAATTTCAGAAAAAGGAAACAATAAGATAATGACAACCTACATGGCTACATCAATACAAAGTATGTAGATATAATCCTTATAGAAAATACTTATAACATTGTCATATTTTAATTGAAATATTTAAAATATGTTTCATTTAAAAATAAGATATTAGTTCTAATAGTGTAAAATAAGAATGTAATACACCATGTGTAACAATAAAATAGGGGTGAGCAAAAACCGAACCAAAAACCGAAAAAACCATGAAATCCGAAAAATCCGAACCGAAAACCGAAAACCAATGGTTTTCGGTTTTTATTTTCTAAAAACCGAATGTTTTGGTTCGGTTTTGGTTTCATATGAAAAACCGAACCATAAAAACCGAACCGAACCAAAAATATATATTTATTAAATTATTTAGTTTTTATATCCTTTTAATACTCATTCTCGTTAAACATGTTAATATATTTGCTTTTGTTAGTGTACAAAACAGTATTAATTATATGTTTTATGTGAAAATACACGAGAAGATTGATTCGATTTAATCAATTGCATATCGAAACAACACGTAAAGATATAAATACTTATATATGAAGATTATTTGAAATAAATTTATGAATTTGTTCAACATATTTTAATGGATTTATTGTTATTGTTGTTTGTTTACTCATATTGTCCGGATAAGTTATTCAAGTTGTAGTATAATCGTGTAAACTTTAATCTTTTTTAGCTCAAGCTGGCTCAAACCAACAAACGGTTAAAAACCGACTAAAAACGAAAAACCGAACCGAAAAAGATCCAAACTGAACACGAAAAAACCGAAACCCAATGGTTTTGGATTTCAAAAACTGAATTATAGCGGTTTGGTTTTCGGGTTTAGTCAAAAACCAACCCAAACCGAACCGTACTTACCCCTACAATAAAGCAAGTTAAATGATTATGACCTATTATAATTTTAATATTCAAATATTGCTAAGTATGTCACAATCTACAACTTTGATGGATATATTATGATTTTGTTACATTCAAATATCGCTAAAGATGCAACTTCGATGGACGTATTTTTAAATAATATTTCAATATAAAATTTAAAGTTGTAATATATGGATCATTTTTTATTTAATAAAATAGTAAAGTACATTTAAAACCATAATAAATTAAAATATGATATTAATAACGTCGTAAACTCGTGGAGACACTCTTCTACAATCTAGATTAAAAGGATATAAATTGGAAATTCTCAGGCTATTCGGAGTGAGGGGACTCTTGTCCCGACGCCGCCCTTTTCCGCCCAACGCCGCCCAGTACATTGCCCCGAGGGGCGACAAAGCTCAAAAAATTTCCCCCCCGCACATATCTTCTGCCCCAAAGTTTTTGAATCCCCACAAAAAATAGCCGTTTAACGGCTATATCCGCCTTTTGAAATTAATTTTTTTTTTTCAAATTAATTTTTGAATCCCGACAAAAAAGGAGACCATGATTGATGTGGTATATGCTTGTTTAATCTTGCATAACATGATCTTACATGACGAAGACAAAGCTTTCTATCAAGACTTTAACCCGAATGACCCTACGTTGGACACGACACATTGGATGCAACAAACGCCGATTGAACAACGTATTGAAAATGGGGCAGCGGTTCGAAACAGAGAAGTACACAATATGCTAAAAGCGGATTTGGTTGATCATCTATGGGCGAATAGGGCACGTGTCGGTCCACAGCCCGAATACAATATAGCGATGATAACCTAAATGAATATGTTAGTGACGACGATGAGTAGTTTTATGTTTTCATGTTAACTAGTATTAGTTTTTTATAATTAATTAGCATGTAATGTGTGTCTTTTATTTTAAATAATATGTTTGGTGTGTCTTTTATATTTATATAATGTATTACTCCCTCCGTCACATATTAAGTGTCCTAGTTTGACTTTTTAAGTCTTTTTCTTTCAACTTTGACCGTAAATATTTTTGTTTGTGTTATGTAACACTTGATATAACATATATGAATTGATTGAGTTTTAAACGTACTTTTCATTGATATAACTTTCATCGACTAATATATAACACAAACAAAGATATTTATGGTCAAAGTCGGGAGAAAAAGACTTGACCAGTCAAAATTGGACAACTAAAATGGGACGAAGGGAGTATAAGTTAAAAATAAATGTATTTAATAATTTAAAAGTAAAAAAATAAATAAAAAAAATAATGAAAGATGTCCCAAGGGGAGCCCCAAAGAATCGTCGCACTCCAAGAAAAAGGAGGGCATCTCCTTAGGGGAGGCACCGCCACATAATGAAAGATAGGGGTGAGCAAAAACCGAACCGAAAAACGAAAAAACCATGAAAACCGAAAAATCCAAACCGAAAAAACCAAAAACCGAAGAAACCAATGGTTTTCGGTTTTGATTTTCTAAAAACCGAATGTTTTGGTTCGGTTTTGGTTTCATATGAAAAACGAACCATAAAAACCGAACCGAACCAAAAATATATATTTTATATATATTATTATATTTTATATATTTGTATTTATATCTTTTAATACTCATTCTTATTAATTATGTTAAATTTTGAATAGAAACGAAAGTTTTAAGCATTCGTAATAGACCTTCAGCGACACTGTATATAATATAATAATCAATTTTCCGTTGGAATCCATCTACTCACCGGACTTCTCTTTTCCGGTCACCATCAAAATCATCTTGCACCTTCTCCACCTTTACGGTTAATTTCTACCAACCCAATTTTTGATTATTCTCTTTTGGTTCCACCGTCCCCATCACAATTTTTGGATTTTCACTTTTGGTTACAACCTCCAAACCCTTATTTACTTTCTTTTACTGGATATTTAGTTGGCACTGCCTTCTCCAATTAGTTTTCCTAACTAATTTTTCGTAATTACCAAACTTATCAGATTATTTTTATCTATCTTTACCGTATTATTATTAATTTATTATATATTGTTTTAGTTGAACCAAGATTTTGAACCTCAGATCTTAAATTAGATAATTGTCTAATTTTTCTTCCTAAATATCTATATTTTCCCACCTTCCATCAATTTAATTTTTCTTAAAATTCTAAATTAGATCTTTCTTCTGTGATTTTAGTACTACTACTTTGCTATATAGAAAAGATATATTGTACATATAATCATTTATCATTTTACTGCTGTTTTGGGATATTTCCTTTTGAAACTAAATAAAAATTTTGAATTTTTTTCTAATCTGTGCTGATTACTTGCTTTATTAAGCTTTCTAATCTGGTTAGTTAGCCTTTGTTATTATTTATCTGTGCTATTATTAGTGTTATTGCTGTCGGGATTTTTATTACAATTTTGTGTTTGTTGCTTTTTATTGTATGATTATTATAATTACTTGTTGAGTTTTTAGTTAAGCTGTCTTTTTCAAATGGTTACGTGAGGTCATGTCCTTCTGATTTAGGGGCGGGCAGGTATAGGGGGGTTAATGCTAGAGTAAAGAGAACCTTTAGGCTTAGATTCGGGAGCTGGAATGTAGGTACCCTTAAGGGAAAGCTTTTAGAGCTAGAAGATGCCTTGACTAGGTGTAAAATAGACATTGCTTGCTTTCAAGAAACTAAGTGGACAGGAAAAAGCACTAGAGAGGTGAATGGATTCAAGCTATGGTATTCTGGAGCGCCTAAGTCGATAAACGGAGTAGGGATCATCATGACAGAATGGCTTAAAGATTATGTAGTGCACGTGGAAAGACACGGGGATAGGTTGATGTTGGTGAGATTAGTAATACAAGAGGAGACAATAAACGTGATCAGCGCGTATGCCCCCCAGTCGGGCCTGGGAGCGGGAGAGAAGAAGAGTTTTTGGGACTCACTGGATGAGCTTGTGAGGAGTTTCCCGGATGACCAACGACTAGTTTTAGGAGGTGACTTAAACGGGCATATAGGTGTACAGTCAGACGGCTACCCGGGTGTACACGGGGGTTTAGGATTTAGAGGGAGGAATGAAGATGGACGCACGATATTGGAGTTTGCTACTGCACACGACCTGGTTATCGCAAACTCGTTCTTCCGAAAGAGGAATTCTCAGTTGATTACCTTTCAGAGTGGCCAACATGAAACACAGATCGACTACTTCCTGGTGCGTAAAGGCGACTTTAGGGCATGTAAAGACTCCAAGGTCCTCCCTAAAGAGGGTTGCTACTCCCATCATAGACTGCTGATCTTGGATTTGTTCTTGAGTAGACGATCAATCAAGATAGAGAAAGCTATAAAGCCAAGAATCCTCTGGAAAAATCTTATGGGTGAAGCAGCAGAGACGTTTAGATCAATGGCTAGCGCGAGGTTCTCAAGGGAGATCCAAAATGGCTCGCATATGGATGCCGACCAGTTGTGGACACACTTGGCAAAGGGTATGAGGGAGACAGCAAAGGAGGTACTGGGGGAAACGAGAGGTACAGGAAGGCAACGTAAAGTGGGTAGGGAATCTTGGTGGATCAGTGAAGAGGTCCAGACCAAGGTTGCGACAAAACTTAGTTGCTTTAAAGAGCTTATCAAGAGCAAACAAAACGGGACAAATGAGGACTGGTCCTTGGCAAGGCACAGGTACTACGAAGCTAAGAAAGAAGCAAAGAAGAGTGTAGCTAGAGCAAAAGAAAGAGCGTACGAAGAACTGTATAAGAAACTAAACTCCAAAGAGGGCAAAAACGATATCTTCATAATTGCTAAAGCAAGGGAGAGAAAACGTAGGGATTTAGGAGAAGTCATTAATATCAAAGATGAAAGCGGATGGAGCATTGTGAAGGTGGAAGACATCAGGAAAAGATGGGAAGAGTACTTCACCAACCTGTTTAACAGGAGAGAGTCGGGGCAAAGTGGAGGAGGAATCGACCACGGTACACACTCAGACACATGCTACGACGATGACGATGCTACGAGGATCAGCCAAGAGGAAGTACGGCTCACCCTAAAGAAGATGGGGAGAAACAAAGCAGCAGGTCCAGACCAAATCCCTATTGAGGCATGGAGATGCCTGGGGGACGTGAGGATAAGCTTGATGACAAGCCTCTTCAACAAGATTTGGACAAGTGCAAAAATGCCAGAAGAATGGAGAATTAGCGAGGTCATACCTATCTATAAGAACAAGGGGGGCGTGCAGAGTTGTAGCAACTATAGGGGCATTAAACTCCTAAATTATACCATGAAGCTATGGGAGAGAGTGATCGAGATGAGGCTTAGAAGGGTTACGAAGGTGGCAGAGAATCAATTCGGTTTTATGCCAGGGAGGTCGACGATGGAGGCTATTCACATCACCAGAAGCCTTGTAGAGAAGTATAGGGAAAGACAAAAAGCGCTACACTGTGCCTTCCTAGATTTGGAAAAGGCATACGATAGTGTACCACGAGAGCTGATTTGGAGGACGCTACAAGCGAAAGGAGTTACTGGGAGATACATTATTGTTATTAGGGATATGTACGATAGGGCGAGGACCGGTGTTCGAACCCTGTGGGGAACACAGAGTTTTTCTCGGTAGATATGGGTCTACACCAGGGTTCGGCGCTTAGCCCATATCTTTTTACTTTGATCTTAGACGAGTTGTCCAGTGGCCTACAGGAGGAACTACCATGGTGCATGATTTTTGCCGATGACATTGCGCTTATTGCGAGATCGACGGAGGAGCTAAACCATAGGTTAGAGAAATGGAGAGGAGCCCTTGAAGACCATGGTTTGTGCGTGAGCCGAGAGAAGACATAATACCTTAGATGTGACTTCGATAAGCAGGAGATAAGACAAAATGGGGATGAGGATATTAGCATCGGGGGGCGGATATTGTGCCCGAAGGAGTCTTTTAGATACTTGGGATCGGTGATACACAAATCGGGAGGAATAGATGAAGACGTGACACATCGAATCCAAGCTGGATGGATGAAGTGGAGAGCAGCTACTGGAGTCATGTGTGACAAGAGGATACCGCTAAAATTGAAAGGCAAGTTCTATAGAGTGGATATTAGACCGGCTATGTTATACGGGTCAGAATGCTGGCCGATGACGAAAGCCCAGGAGTACCGGGTGGAGGTGGCTGAAATGAGGATGCTAAGGTGGACTTGCGGGAAGACCCTATCAGACAGGATCCCCACGGGAGTATTTAGAGCCGAACTTGAAGTAGGGACCATCATTAACAAGCTAAGGGAAGGACGCTTGAGATGGTTTGGCCATGTTAGGAGAAGAGACCAAACAGCACCACTAAGGAGAGCGGAATCTATTCACGTTGATGGCATACGAAGAAAAGGAAGGCCTAAGATGAGGTGGGAGGATCGACTAGCGAAGGATCTAAAGAGCTTGGCTTGTCGGAGGACTTGACAGCGGATAGGACGACCTGGAGAACTAGGATTAGAGTAGACGATTAGGGTAGAGTAGTGTGACTAAGACCGACATCTTTTCCCATATTGCCTTGCCCAAGGATGTGAGGGTTGGTTTGACCAGGAGAAGTGGACCCAATTTAGGGGACTCGATGCCACAGAGGGCTGTGACCTGACAGGAGAAGAGGTAGGTCGACGGAGGTGGAAGGACAGAATACCAAAGGTTCGAAAGGAGTTTCCCGGTGGAGGAAGTGGACGAGGAGTGTAAGACATATGGGAATAGGTTTTGTAGACTTTTTACTTAGACTTTGGTTCTCTGTAACCTCCGTAGTGGTTTTGGCCTGAGTAGAGGTAGGCCAAAATCGAGGGGGGAGGTTACTCTAGGCTGCCCCAAACTGCTTCGTCTGTTGGAGGACATGACCGATGAGAGATTATTAGAGGACTAGGTTTAGTTTAGTGGATTAGGAGCATGAGAGAGGACTTTGATTAGTTTAGCTAGTTAACTAGGACTAGTTTAGCTAGGCGGCTTAAGTTAGTTTGTTTCTTAGGTTTGCTTACCTCCCGTTAATTTTCCTTGGACATTCGGGCACTAGGTTTATTTTTAGTTAATTCCTTTTATATGTATGTAGGCATGGTTATTATGCTCAAACACTTTTAAAATTGTTAACGTTCAATATGGTCGCTATTGTATGTGTATTGTTGAACTGGTGCTCAAGTTATGTAGGTCGCTTGTTTGCTACTTTTCCCTACTCTTAATGTTGTATGCTACTTTCGGACGACAGGTACGGTTACTAAACTTTCTTCACTCTTCGTTTTTTCTAGCTCTTTGTGGCCGGAGGTCCATATTGGAAGCGGTCTCTCTACCTTTGGGTAGAGGTAAGACTGTCTACAGCTCACCTCCCCCATACCCCGCTCAGGGATTGGGTACTGTTATTGTTGTTGTTGTCTTATTAATTATGTTAATATATTGCTTTTGTTAGTGTACAAAACTATATAATATATATGTTTTATGTGAAAATACACAACAAGATCGATTCGGAATACTCAATTGCATATTAAAACAACATATGAAAGATATAATTATTTATATATAATGTTATATTTGAAGTTTGTTCAACTTATTTTGATGTATTTATCGTTATTGTTGTATTGTTTTTGTTAGTAATATTGTTTGGATAAGTTATTGAAGTTGTAGTATAATCGTAGGCTATAAACTTTAATCTTTTTTAGCTCAAGTTGGCTCAAACCCACAAGTGGTTAAAAACCGACTAAAACCAAAAACCGAACCGAAAAAGACCCAAACCGAAAAAACCGAAACCGAAAAAACCGAAACCCAATGGTTTTAGATTTTAAAAACCGAATTATAACGGTTCGATTTTTATTTTAACCAAAAACCGACCCAAACTGAACCTTACTCAACCCTAATGAAAGACGCCCTATATGAGGTGCCCAAAGCCCCTTACTCCTCATAGTCTCATAAACAAACAAACGACCAACAAACGGAACACATCTCCCACTGCAAAAAGCAAGTCCCTAGTTCTTTTTCCCCCCTATTCATATCCACTTTCTCCACACCACGCGCCACCACACGCGCCGATGACAATCTCCATCTACGATCACGAACTTCCCGATTACACCCATAACCTCTACGACGTAACATTCTTTCAAACCACAATATACACCTTAGTCACAAACACACCATCTTTCGTCGACTCATGGATCTCCGACACCCAACAACAACAACAAAACCATCCTCGAATCATCGGACTTGATGTCGAGTGGCGGCCAAACCGATCCCGCAACTCCGACAACCCCGTCGCCGTCTTACAATTGTGCGCCAACAACCGATGTCTTATTTTCCAAATACTACATTCCCCAAATGTCCCAACATCCTTAAAAAACTTTCTAAAGAACCCGAATTATACGTTTGTGGGAGTCGGGATTGAAAACGATGTCGAAAAGCTTATCGAGGATTATAATTTGGGAGTTGAGAAAATGGTGGATGTTAGGACAGTGGCTGCTGATTTTTATGGAGTTAAGGAGCTTAAAAATGCGGGAATTAAGGTTTTGGCAATGCGGGTTTTGGGAAAAGAGGTTAATAAACCGAAAGGGGTTACGATGAGTCGATGGGATAACGAATGGTTGGTTCCTTCTCAGGTGCAGTATGCGTGTATTGACGCTTTTTTGAGCTTTGAAATTGGGAGGGTTTTGATGAGTGGGGATCAGAATTGAATTGTGTTTGTGATTTTAGTAGTTTTATTTATGTTGGTAGTAATGCCGGATTTTTAGTGTTTGTTTGCTTTGAATGTTTTTTAGGGTTTGATTGTTTGTTAATGAATAATGATTGTTTGATGATTTAGGGATTTGATTTGATCATTTAGTATATGATTTGAATATGTTTCTTTCAATTTGGTGATTATTTTGTGTGCACTTGCTATCTGTGTATGGCGGCCTAATGGTCAGACGTTTTGATGTTCATAAGAAAAGAACCTACATTTATCGATTGCTTTTTGTATGACTAATTACTTGAATAGATCCAACTAAGAGCAAAGCAAGCAAGTGATAGTGTTATGAATCAGTGATGATGGGCAACTTTTTTTGTGTCAAGATTTATATACCGTTCATGTTCTACTTAATAGTCAACCAAATCATTGTATTATAGATCAGGAAACGGATAATCTGTACCCCCTTGATTAACTTGTTTGAATTTTGAAGTACTCTTAATGACTGTTTGTTTGACTGTTGAATGTTGATCAAGAGTTTGAGGGCCAAAAAGAGATCGATTAGTGAACAATTGAGAAATGATGTGAGGGGTCTCACAGTATACTCCTCCAAGATTGATTAGCGAACACTTAGAGAAATGCAAGCCGGAACAAAAATCAACTGTGTTCCGGGGTGCTAGTAGGCTTTGGTTCTAAGAACCTTTGAATATCGTCCATCTTTAAATCTTCTTCAATAAATCTACATACACTGCTGCCTTTGCCCATTGTTTGTGCCAGTCATACAAGTAAACAAAAAAGAAATTGTTAGGCATGAATTTATTTAGAATTCGAGAAAGAGGGTTCATTGGTAGTTTTATAATCTCAAATTCACGAGAAAGCGTGTCTAGTGCAACCTAACTCAATAAGCCCGTGTCACCTCACTAAAAGTAACCCGTGTCAACATTATTCTTAACCCATTACTTGACCTGCCCATCTTTTTACCCCTAGCTAATTGAATGAACTTCATGAAGGTAGATTTATACACTCGTATGATACCTTTCCTTTGATAGTTGCCCCAATTGGCCAATCATCAAACTTGATAAATCTACACTTGTCATCCAATCTCTCGTCAAAAAATCTCATAGCAATGTGTGAAGTAATTGACTTGTTGTAAATCCAAAATGAGACACCCACAACAGTAAATGTGTCAAAATTTTCACCTCTAGTAGGTTATTTGCATAAAAAGATAATAATGTGGGCATACAGACTACACCATAGTGCGCCGGAAACATTGCATTAAAGTAGTTCCATCCTGTGTTGCAATCGGTAACCCATACATTGTCCTTCCAGTAGAGCATAAGGTTCTGCATTGATCCGCTTGGTAATATTGTTACTTTCATCAAGGTCTGTTGCTACTAAAATCTACCTTCATCAAGGATCGGCATTAAATATTTAGTACTACTATAAATTTTACTGCAACCATTAAATCTTTTGCAACAGATATATGATGTGATAAACAGTTACAACAACACTATTGCCTATTGCTAATCAACAAGAGAAACGGCAGTGATCTGCATGCCCTTTTTCAATTTACTCCTAGTTATGCCTGATTTGGCTGATGAATGCACTGTCATTACAATTTAGCATTTACAAACTCAACTATTTTGATCAATTCAGCTAAATTCAAACTCTTACTTCTGCTGTTAAGCGTTTTATGGCGTTGAACTAAACAAGTATATATGCAATTTTGGGTTTCAAATTTCAATTGATTTTTGGACAAATACGACATCATCATTTTCATTTACATGCTCCCCCCCACCCCACCCAACTCACCCACTTTGATGTGGAGTTAGAGTAGAACCACTCTTGTCTCATTTGACCTTGAAATGGAAGGACAATTTATATCAATTATAATGGAAAAGTCATATGACTCGTATAATTCGTTAAAGTTAACTAATATTTCAAGTAATCAAAGCTTCACGTACTAAACATGTTTCTTTCCATGTGAAGAACCACAACAATTGAAAGATAGAAAGGACAAATCAAGAAGTGCGTCAAATATGGCAGATGAAGTTGTATGAAGAAATGTTTTTCATTTGCTGATTGTAAGATCTGTATTAATTGTGATATATGGTTTGTAAATATGTTTCAACTTGATGAATCTGACAATATGGACACATACATGTGTTTGATACTATTTGATTTTTCTCATATATTTGATAAAAAGGGACTTATCAGAAATCGACATGTACGTGAGAATGCTTGTGTCAAACTATTCCAAAAATCCATAGCAGCCATATATGGATCTGGTCCATCTTTAACATCTTAATTAACTGACCACCAATCTTTTTAAAATTGTGTAAAGGGTGATTAGTTTAATAGTCTCCAGAAATTTGATAAAACTACGTGGGTTCACACGGGTCTACAACCTAGTATAATAGAGAGTGTATATATAATTCTCGGTGGTGTAGTAATAAACATTGCTTACTTAACAGGGAATCACTAATTAGTCCGAAATCTGCTGTCAAAGGACCAATTTCGATGGACTTTATCCTAATAATCCAGGACCCAAGAAATGCAAAATTAACACTAGATAATAGACACAAAGGCAAAACACAAAAATGTGAGTATATTTATTCTTAACTGCAATGTCCTTATGGTTTTCTTTTTCTTTCCTTTTCATCTCCTTAAACTCCTTGTAGCTCATCATTATCTCCTGATCATTATTGGCCACCATTTTCCTAATTACCTTATTTTCTTCCATAATTGCTCTTTGTGTAATTACTAAAAAGTCATTACCTTTTAAACAAATAGAATTCAAGTTTTGTAACTTTAGTATCACCATTTTCACCTGCAAACCGGCTGCCACTTCTCCTTGTAACACAACGTGTAACTTACATTGTACCATCTCTTTCGGGTCACATCCAGGTAAGATTGTTTTGTATTGAACAAGTATCTCATTAGGAAGCAAGCCTTCCTTTACCCTAACCGGTTTGACGCTTGATAAGTTGCCTGCACATTTCCAACTCGTGCTCATTACAACCCAGTTTAGCGTCAAGGATTCTTTAATATGTAATAAAGTTTGTTCGCCTATCTCATCGACTTTTAAGTCAATGGATCGGTTTATGATGCTTTTGTCGTTTCGTAGTTCAATCCACAACGGTGACCAAAGGAAAGCTTTGGTTGAAGTGTCTGTTAATTTGACTGCAGAGTATATAATATCATTTTTGTAGTGTATATCGATGTGGAGTTATACTTATTGTTGGGATTTTATTAACCAAAATGATGTTTATTCCATGAATAAACATAGTTCATTAATCAAGGGTTATGTTTTAAAACCTTTTATAAGTGTAGGGTTTAAATCGTAAATAATTAAAAACGTTTAATTATTTAAATACAAATTAATTTATCTAAAACATAATTAATGAACATGTAATTAATCTAATTAATTACTACTAGCGGAAGCATGTAATAAAACAATTAAAACAATTTAATTCCCTAGCCAAGATCTATCGCGCATGCATATATAAATAAATAGAGGAACTACTAACCTCTTAGACGACCTCCCGAAGACGTTATTCTTAAGCAAGAATAACGTGAGCTACTTGCCACGAAAAAGGACCCGAAGTCGCGCCCCTCAAAAGACTCGTACACGCGAACGGATCTTCGGCACTTAACTAAGTGCTAGCTATAACTTTACGTTAACAAATACCCACCAGAAAAATAACTAGAATGGGGTGTTCTCCACTTGTGGGCGTCGAACTCCACGCAAAAAGAGAGAGAGAGAGAGGGTTTTTGGTGCAAGGATTCAAGAAGGAATAAGGGTTCTTTATATAGGCATAGAAAACCCTTAGGTTTCCTTCTTTGAATCAATGTGGGATAAGGAAACTAGCTTTCCTTTTCTCTCTCTCCCTCCCTTCGGCTGCCGACCTACGTGGGACCCCCATGGGTCGACTCATGGTGCTTGATGTCCGATCCCGCTTTCGACCTGATTCGCGTTTCCGACCCGCGAATCATTTCCAAATCTATTTTTGGAAACT
>CM067170.1:149312376-149351776 GCA_034093135.1 Erigeron breviscapus | reverse complement strand
GAGCATATTCAGCGGATAGTAGATTTCTTGGTGAATTTGATTGTCTAGGAGCCATTGGATATATAGAAGAAGATGAAATTGAATGAATTTTAAGGTTTTATGAAGAATTTAATGAATAGCAGTTAATATGAGAAATTTAAGAATAAATAATGAAGGAATTTGAGAATTTGGGAGTAAATGTTCGAAGTAAATGAAATTGAAAGTGAAAGTGGGTATATATAGGAGAGATAATGTGGATTTCAAACGTTCAATTTGAATTTATCAAATACATTTTTGATCGTGTTTTGAGATCCGCATTTAATTGTATCACATCACCCATAAATGGTTGATGGTTCACCGCCCACAAAACAAGCAATTTTGTACTTTTTGTTTTCCCAAAGTAAAAAGACCATCATTAGTTTTGAAAAACTTACATGCCACGTAGGATTTATAAGATAAATATCTTTGAAAAAGTTTGCTTACGTGGCACATACAAAGATCAAGTATTTTGAAAATATTATGACTTTTAGTGCATCTGGAGGTTGACAGGACCGTCCAGTATCACTGGTGGATTAGTCCAGTGAAGCATGTACTGATGGTACACTGGAGGGACACTCCAGTAAAGTACCAGTGAAACAATTTTTGAAAGACTGGAAACCTCAAACTTGCACGTCAACTAATACAGACAAATGAGGGACACACATCCTACCGGAGGGATTCCACAAAGGAGAGTAGGCCGACAGTGCACTTGGCAGGTACGCGCGTTGGTTAACCAATAGTTGCCACAACAATTCAACTCAATTGTACTAAAAAGTATATCAAATCAACCGTACGTCAAGTACATACACTTCGGAACGATTCTACTTTTGAGGAGTCATAGATGCTTATATATAGGGTCACCCGCAGCCTTCCCACCACATCTATAACCCTTCGAAGGCATTACCGTCTTCCATGTATGCACAACTATCCTAAATCACAAAATATATATATCCTTAAACAAACGCACAATCAATCAATCAAATCAACTTAAGTGTACCAACAACATAAAATAGTCAAACCACGTTATCAATCAAGGCAAACATAGAATTGCACAATCAAGTAATGTCAACACACAAAATTTGTTCACTTTCCAGCCTGAATCTCTATTGAGTCGGGTACGGAACTAACCTGACGTGCGCAATACAATCCCAAGATGAAAGGAACTAGAACCGATGCCCATGAGAGCCGAAACCTATCATACACGTATCACATTAATCCTAAAGCATCTCAAAGTTAAGGTCTCCTAAATATTGACCTAATATTACTATAAAAGCTTTATTATGTTCAAGTTATGTTTTGAACCCAAAGGCCTATACCATTGGAAAGAATACTCATTTACGCTTCCGTGGTCGCTTGAATCGTCGAAAACGGACTTACGGTTCAAAAGTTATGATCGTTACAAGAAAGATGAGTTTGGCGTAAAGTCTAGCGTAAAATAGAACAATCTGACCAACAACACCCAAACACCCCCGAATCGACCCTAAACTCATTTTTGACCATTTTGGGACCATTTTGAAGCTACAAAACATGTTACTAACATAATTTGAACAAAACCCACCATCCAAACTCTTCCATAACTCAAATCCAAGGCAAATCTAACCAAAATCCAACCCAAAAACCCTAAGTTAACTAATTTTTAACAAAACTCAAAGATTTAACCATTAATCAACAAGATCTAGCTATGGGTTACCTTTAACAACATAAATCAAACATTTTGAGATGAGATTCACTTACCCAAACTCCTTGAAGCTCTAAGATCTGGTTTTGAAACCATGGGAGAGGATGAACACATTGAAACCAAGTAAATCTTTAACTTTTGAAGGAGATTATTGTTATAACATGATTTACTAACACTTTTGATGCTAACCCAATCCCTAAATCCGAATTTTGGAAAAAAATGATAAGAGGATGTTTGGTTCTTGGATTCTAGAGAGAAGGAGGAGAAAAAGAGTGTAGAGAGAGAAAAGAAAGAAAAGAAACGAGGAGGAAAAGGGGGTGGTGGGAGGGTTTTTGTTCCACGAAAACACTCTCGCAGCTAGTTTCGGTTTCTTCCGAGAAATGATTCGTTTAGTTGAAACTTTTAATTTTACTTTATCAAAGTTTGACTCGTTTCAAAACTACTAGTCTCGTTATGTTGACCGGTCAAAATGGCGGATGTTACAAGTCAGCTTCAGTATTGACCACCGCCACTACTTCTTCCTCAGTTCCCACACCTGCATCTCTAACCTCTTCTTCAGTAGCAACAACATCTTCTTCTTTTGCTTTAGTCTTTCCTTCTTTAAGTTCTCCCCCTTTTTGTCATCATCAATTGGGGCAGAGGAAGTGGAGCTGACTGACTTGATTAGTTGTGTGAGATCATTTTTCAAGTATAAGTCAAGCTAAGTCAGTTTAACATTAGAGTAGTAAGTAGCTAGGCGGGTTTCAGCGCATGCTGCATTTAGAATCTCCAAATAAATTAGAAGCGCCTATGATAAAGTATGATTTTTCCCATTTGTGACCAGGGTTGCTTGCAAGAGGTGGCGATCGGCAGTGTTCCATAGCGCCATAATGACTTGCACTAGAGCGTTATGCCAAACGATCCCCAGCACCGATAGTTATGGGGATCGCCTTCGGCTTGCTTTAGTTGCTTGCCTGAGTTGCATTGCTTGGATCGCCTTTGTCTTACTATACTGTTTCCCTAATGCATGCTGGTTACCATACAGATACCGAGGGATATCACATGCGCTAGTTTCGGGGATGTTGTTTACACTACTAAAGGTAACAACTAAAAGTGCCGGAACGACTCTAGTGGTGCAAGCGAAGGTTTCAGTCTTGTCGAGCGAATCCCATTGTTCTGGTCCGAGAATCCCTATGTCTGAGGTCGAGCAGCTATGCTCTCGTTAGAAGAGCTGGAAGTCTTCAACTCTTCAATGGCGGAGCTGAGTTTGGGCAAACTTGTCTCTAGCTCAGTTTCAGACTTCTCTACTTTAGAGGGGATCTTCATCACTTCTTCAAGCTGGTTGTGAATGCTTTGGATATCTTTTAAAACCCTCTTGTTTAATACCTTCATCTTCTTCTTGCTGGCCTTAAACTTGGTTCTCATTGACTTCCTCAGCTTGTCTTGGGCTGTGGCAAGTGCAACAATATAATTTCTATTTTCTTGATATAATTTTGCCATTCCTTGACTCCAACCTTTATTGTGCCACTCAGCTAGCACCCATCTTGCCATTTCTACCATTTCTTCCATTATTTCATCCTGCCGAGTAGCTAAAGTGTAACATCCCAAACTTTTCAAGTTTGACTATTTGACTATTCCGTTAGTTAACGTTAGGTTTCGTTAAGTTATGTGCCCTAAACGAGATTATGTGATTAAATTCTTATCTGTTTAATATGAAATGATTAATATGAGTTAAATGAAAGTAATTAAAAGTAAAGTATGAAAGTTAAGTGCTTGTTAAGTCGTTAAGTGTTCCGGTAAGAAAGTTAAGCAAGAATTGCAACGTTTGAAAGTTAAAGGACTTAAAATGGAACTTCTTGAGGTGATGGCCAAGGGTTAAAGGATAATTAGGCTCCCCTAATTGTTATTTCTCCTACTCTCTTGTGGGTGAGATACCCTAAGCCGCCCCTTCCCTCTCCTCCAAAGCAATTTCTTTCCGAATTCCTTCGTTTCTTGGTGTTTCGATTAGGTTTTGTGAAGATTTCGGATCCTCTTGATCACCTACAGGTAATATAGATGATTTCCATCTGACTTTTGATGATGTGAGTCAATCATTCGGATCTTGTTTCTGATCTTAGGGTTTCGGTTGGTTTAATTGCAATCCGTTTATCGATTTCGAGTGTTTCACATGATTAATCGAGTGGTTGATGTATGTAAGTAATCCAAGGATCAAGTGATGGTTTCATGGTGTTAATTAAGTCTTAAAAGATGCCTTGAAGTGATCTAGAAAGTTTCAGGTCGTGAGGGTTTGAGATGAGTTCGAAACGAATGAAACAAGAAAATCTCGTTTTTGGTAAATCTGAAGCCAGTGAGGCCCACTGGAATGTGGTGCGACCCACTAAGGGTCACTTTGGGGTCAGAGAGTTTTTAGTGCGACCCACTGACATTTTAGTGCGCCCCACTAACTGCACTTCACTGTTTTCGCTCCGTTTAACTCATGTAATGTATGTTTAATGAATAATAGGTTGTCGGGGATATTAAGCAAGTACTGTAAGATATATATATATCTCATTGTTAAGTTGTACCGAGGTAAGATAACATCTTTTTGTCACCTGATGGTACAACAAAACATGATTTTCATAAGTAAACTTCCCAAATGATTATAAATGCATGTAAGTATGTTTATGGGTACTTTTGGGAGGTTGATATGAGATACGATGACTACCATTAACGATGTATGGTATGATTATGCAGATTGCAAAGGTAAGTTATGTATGTACATGATATGAAATGATGATTTGATTATGTTATATGAATGTTTGAATGGCTGGAACACCTAGTCACTAGACATATGAATAGGATTGCCATGTCACGTGCTCGTTAAGGGGCCTAAAGTAAAGAATGATATATGTGATTAGTTTAGGTGAAAGTGTAGCCTAAGCTAATATAATAAAGAAGTCTCGAGCATAAGTAAATTTGTGTTAAGCTTAACCAGTGCTAGTTCCTCGGAGCTAGGGCGTATGTGGTCACGTAGTTTGGAAATCATGATACCTCCCGTGGCATAGTTCTGTTTGAGTATTCCAGGTGTAGTAACTAACCACCATTGCGTAAAGGCATAAACGGTTTATTCAGTTGGAAATGACTTCGTCAATTCCTTAACGACGCCGATGGACCACCTTATGGTTTACCCATCATGTCGGGTGTGAGGACTCCATGTATGGTCTACGACCGCCTGCACACAAACCCCACATCCCTATGTAAGTGGCATAAGTCACTTAGCCTATGTCTAGGCAAAGTTAACATGTAAAGAAAGATATGAAAGAAAAGTTAGGCACATTAGGTATAAGATGATTCCTTTTGTGTAATGAAAAGTTATGTGTGCTATGATCTATAAGTATGTGATATTAACATTAAAAGATGATTTTGTTAATATATCTAAAATGACAAATGTTTTCAATACCATGTTATCTTACTTAGCTAATTTCTTAGCTAACACTTGTCCTTTTGAAAATGTTGTGCCTTCAGGATAAGCAAGCTTGAGCTAGGAAAGGATTAGGTCGGTGAGATGGGTAGAAGTAATAAAGAAGACTAGTATAGATTGTTGAATGCTTAGACTTCCGATAGCCTTATGTTTTGGCTACTTTATTTATGATTTATGACTTTGTAATAATGTGGGCATTTATGTTGGTGCCAAGACTTAGATTTCATTTTTATTATTTTGATGATGCACATTAGTAACACCATTTTATGAAAGGTACTATCCGGTTACGGAAGGGGCAGTTTTTAAGTGATCTTTTCCGTTACGTTTTAAACGCCGTTTGGCAAAGTTTTTGAAAATCCAGGTTTTTAAATGACATGTGTTACATCAATTCATATAATTTTCATCAAGTATTATAAAATACAAAAAAAATTATTTAAAGTCAAAGTTGTATCATAGAAAATCACTTTGGGTTGATTGGATTTATGACCATAAACTTAGAGGAAGATGCTTTTGGGATATACCTAGTCGATCAACAGATAGTTGGAGCTGGAGGAAAATTCTATCTTTAAGGCCTCTAATCCGTCAATTCATTTGGAAAAAGATAGGGGACGGACAAGATACATCAGCTTGGTATGATACTTGGAGTGATATTGGACCTTTATCTAATGTAATTCGACCGCAGGACATCCGGAGGGCTGGAATATCACTTCAAGCAAAAGTGGCCGATATTCATAGGAATGGGGAATGGATTTGGCCATCTAATTGGCTCGATTCTTTTCCCATTTTTGTCTAACATTTCGAATTTAGTTTTGAAGGAAAATAAAATAGATGAGCTGGTCTGGAAGGTTGCACATGAAGATAAACCTTTTTCTTCTTCCATGGCATGGGATACAATTAGGAGTCATGAACAACCGGTTGATTGGGTTAAATCTGTATGGTTTACACAATGTATACCACGACATGCTTTCAATTTATGGCTTATTATGCGTAGGAAATACTCACTCAAGACCGAATCCTACAATGGCCACCTACTCGAAGAAAGAACATGAATATGATGTGTTGCTCGCTTTTTTTTTGGTTAATGGGATACCCCTGTAAATTATATTCCATCACCAAAAACATTACAAAACAAGTGGTGGAGCTGAATGCTCACCAGTTCATACATATGACATGCCATATGTATGGAATCAAACAAGTACTAGATATCAGCTATATGGACACTATAGTATTACAATTTGAAACAATGGAAAACTATCTTAAACAAATACATCAGCTGGTATCACGCTTTCATCTCTTGATGAAGGCAATCTCTCGTGGCACCTTCCAAGCTTTTAACCAATGATCAACCACCCTAGTATTCTTGAATCGGAGTGTCACTAACTTGAGTCGAATAGTAGAAATAATGTGATCAATAATCACATCAGGTGGTCTCGTCTAATGTGTGAAAAGGAGTAGATTTCTTTCTTGCCAAACAAAGTAAGTCGTACCCGCAACAAGTAACCTCCCAATTACATTCTTGAAAGATCTCGACTTTGATTTGATGATCAGCCAATGTAGTACATCTTCCCATTTGTCAGAAACAGATGGAACTTCAGCCAAGATCTTTAATTTGCTCCAAATCTGTGAAGAAAAAGAACACTAAAAAAATAAATGATCATGAGAATTTGGACCTTTTTTACACAACGAGCAGCACATGAGATTGAAGTTAGCATTTCCATTCTTGTTCCATTGCATAAGCATATCTTGGGTCTTAAGCTTTTTACTCACAATCAGCCATACAAGAAATGCATGTCTAGGTATACATTGAGAAAACCACATAACGTTCGTCCATGGCACTTCAGCTTGTCTCGCTCTAATAGTATCCCAACATTCTTTAGACGAGTAATTCTTGAATCGGAGTGTCACTAACTTGAGTCGAATAGTAGAAATAATGTGATCAATAATCACATCAGGTGGTCTCGTCTGATGTGTGAAAAGGCGTAGATTTCTTTCTTGCCAAACAAAGTAAGTCGTACCCGCAACAAGTAACCTCCCAATTACATTCTTGAAAGATCTCGACTTTGATTTGATGATCAGCCAATGTAGTACATCTTCCCATTTGTCAGAAACAGATGGAACTTCAGCCAAGATCTTTAATTTGCTCCAAATCTGTGAAGAAAAAGAACACTAAAAAAATAAATGATCATGAGAATTTGGACCTTTTTTACACAACGAGCAGCACATGAGATTGAAGTTAGCATTTCCATTCTTGTTCCATTGCATAAGCATATCTTGGGTCTTAAGCTTTTTACTCACAATCAGCCATACAAGAAATGCATGTCTAGGTATACATTGAGAAAACCACATAACGTTCGTCCATGGCACTTCAGCTTGTCTCGCTCTAATAGTATCCCAACATTCTTTAACTAGTATTCTTGAATCGGAGTGTCACTAACTTGAGTCGAATAGTAGAAATAATGTGATCAATAATCACATCAGGTGGTCTCGTCTAATGTGTGAAAAGGAGTAGATTTCTTTCTTGCCAAACAAAGTAAGTCGTACCCGCAACAAGTAACCTCCCAATTACATTCTTGAAAGATCTCGACTTTGATTTGATGATCAGCCAATGTAGTACATCTTCCCATTTGTCAGAAACAGATGGAACTTCAGCCAAGATCTTTAATTTGCTCCAAATCTGTGAAGAAAAAGAACACTAAAAAAATAAATGATCATGAGAATTTGGACCTTTTTTACACAACGAGCAGCACATGAGATTGAAGTTAGCATTTCCATTCTTGTTCCATTGCATAAGCATATCTTGGGTCTTAAGCTTTTTACTCACAATCAGCCATACAAGAAATGCATGTCTAGGTATACATTGAGAAAACCACATAACGTTCGTCCATGGCACTTCAGCTTGTCTCGCTCTAATAGTATCCCAACATTCTTTAGACGAGTAATTCTTGAAATTACCTTCGACATCCACCCAGCCAAGTTCATCCTTTATGTCAGATTGTAGCATTGGCCCTGGTATGCTGTCCAAAATTGGGTATTCAGTTCGCCATTAATCTGGCCATATCCGTACCCCATTATTACACAAATCAGCCACCCGAGAATTAAGGGAAAACCCAGCTCGAACAATCTGCCTAGACGAGATCATTGGGCTCAATGGACATTGCTCAACCCATCTATCAAACCATACTGACGTGTCTTTCCCATTCCCAAGTTTCGACCAAACAAAAGGTCTGATTAGATGGCGTAGCTGAAGCATTTTACGCCATCCCCAGTTGCAGTTAGACGGTTGAGGAACATCCCAAAGACTCCTACCATTAAGCCTATAAGAGTGAATCCATTTAATCCATAACGACTCCCTATTCATTAATATGCTCCACATATGATATACCATTAGTGATTTATTAACCTCATCAAACCATAATGTGTTGCTCGCTTTGCAAGGCTGATTTTGATTCGCATTCACATTTGTTTTTCGATTGCTCATATTCTTCACAGGTTTGGGATGCAGTTAAAGGTGATGCAAACATGCCATCTACCTCGAATTCCTGGGATGATATCACAGCTGAGTTGATTGCATATGCTAAATCACGCTCTATAACTCATGTTGTTGGAAGACTAGTTGCTGCAGCCACTACTTATTTTATCTGGCAGGAGAGAAACAACAGAATGTTTTCTAATCATGCTCGGCCACCTGTCATTTTATCCAATCTCATTAAAGATACTGTTCGTTCAAGATTATGGAGATTGAAGTTTAAAAAGACAGCTCGAGTTGTTTCTACACTTGAAGCTTGGAAGATTCGGGGTGACTATGTGTTCCATGATGGCTGTTGATCTAGTATATGTTTAGATTTAATGCCTATCTCTAAATGTTTTGTTGTTTAGAATAGGATTGTTTTGCTTGCTTTAAGCTGTTTTTCCTTGTATTTCTTGTTAACATATATAGGGCATGTCCTATATATGAACTTTTTGGGTAAAGGGTTACCCCGATGAGTATATTATATCATATCAAAATTAAGTACAAGTGAGATGGCAAAGTACCAAATCAGTTCACATATTTGACATGCCAAATATGTGTAGAACTAGCTAAAAAGCACTCAAAAGAAACAACCAATGATCTACAAATAGTAAACTAGAACTAAACAGCAAGATCAGTGGAAGGACCAAGTTGCCCCTAAATGAAGTGAATCTGAATCCTCAAACATGCACATCAACCATTCAGACCAGAGATAGGGACACATTTACAAGGCACCTAGACGAGCCAAGCAGCCTCAAACATGCACATCATCTAGCCCAAAAACAGTGAGAGGGACACATTTACAAGGAACAAAAGCACTTCAATCAAGGGAACAAGAAGATAACTAATAGAGCCTCGCCATTAGATCTGTTGAACAATATTGCCTCGAGGCAAGTTCCAAGCTTCCAGCATTCTATCAACATTTGTAGAGTTCTTGAATTTGAGCGATGCAAGCCTCCATCTAATCGTTGATTTAACCAAATTGTAAACAACTTCAGCCGATCTCGACTTGTTTGAGAATAACCTGTTATTACGTTTTTGCCATATGAAATAAGCTGTACCTGCAATGGTAATTCTGCCAATAACACTTCTGGCCGATCTCGAGTTCCCTCTTGGTAAAAGCCACTCAAGTGCATCTTCGAGTTTAGAAGAGACATTTAGCATTCCTGCTAAGTCTCTAATGCACCTCCAAACCTGTTCAGAAAAGACACATTCAAAAAATAAATGGTTATGTGAATCCATGCCCTTCTGACATAATGCACAACATTGAAGGTTTAGATTCATATTGCCACCCACATCCCAAGACTTCAAAAGATCCTGCTTTTAAGTTTTCCTTGAAAAATCAGCCACATGTGAAATGAATGACGTGGGATGCATTGCGAATACCAAATCAGCCTATGCCAAGGGACAAGAGCTGATCGTATTCGAATGGTATCCCAAACTGCCCTTGTGGTGAACGGCACAACGTCACCTCGTTGATCTTTCCAAGCAACTTCATCCGGATATTGCTTTAATTGTAAAGGCATAAGCTGAATCAGAACCGGATATAAATCATACCAAGCAGTAGGCCAAGTCCAATTACCATCACACCATAAATCAGCAACACATGTAGACAAAGAAAAACCAGCTGAATAAATAGCTCTTGGTGAGATAAATTTGATGAGAGGACCGCAACTAGCCCAATTATCATACCAAGCTGAAGTGTTTAAACCATTACCAACAACTGACCAAATAAACGGCCTTATCTGATCTCGCAATTGCATAAGCTTTCTCCATCCCCAGCTAGAACTAGAATGAACTTTGACATCCCATATACTTCTACCCTTTAACTTGTAAGAGTGAACCCATTTCACCCAAAGCGATTCCCTATGAGTCAAAATACTCCATAGATGGGTGGTCAGAAGCGCTTTATTCTGAATTTTCAATCTTTTAATGCCTAGACCTCCCTCCTCTTTAGGTAAACAAACGGTTTTCCATGCAACTTTAGCCTTACCATTTTTCATAGGTCCTTGGCACCATAAAAATGCTCGCATTTTTTGCTCCAATTCCTGCATAATTCTATTAGGTAGGCTAAATACTGAAGCCCAATAAATATGTAAGGATGATAAGACCGATTTCACAAGTTCCAACCGACCAGCAAACGAAAGTGATTTATTACGCCTATCAGATATTCGGCTCTCCATTTTCTCAACCAGAATTTTACAATCTATATATAACAGCCTTGAAGAAACTAGGGGGACACCAAGATATTTGATTGGGAGCGTACCTTCCTCAAATGGCAGTAATTGCATAATGGATTGCTTGACCTGATCAGAAATATTGCAGCAAAAAACCGTGCTCTTAGGAAGGCTTGGTATAAGTCCAGACATCTCCTTGAAATCATTTAAGGCATGCATTAGGACACGAACAGAGGCAACATCACCTCTGGTAAAGAGGAATAGATCATCTGCAAAGCAAAGATTAACAACCTTCCCTTGTTGACATTTGTTATGAAATCTGAACCTTATGTAATAGAAGAGTAAGTACTTCCATTACCAAAGTAAATAAATATGGAGACATAGGATCCCCCTGTCGTAATCCTCTCTTGCCCTTAAAATAGCCATAAGTGTTCCCATTAATAGATAAAGAAAAAGAAGTAGATGTAACACACTTCATAATCCAATTAACCATAATGGGATGAAAACCAAAACCACAGAGTATATCACGGAGAAACTTCCAATCTACAGTATCATAGGCCTTTTGAATATCAATCTTGAATGCACATCTAGGAGGCCCTCGATTACTATGGTAATTATGCATAAGTTCCTGAGTTAATAAGATATTATCTGAAATCCTTCTACCCGGCACAAAAGCAGATTGGTTAAGGCTAACTAAATCATGTAACCCCTCCAAGAGTCTCGTAGTAATTATCTTGCTGATACACTTATAAATAGTATTACAACAAGATATAGGTCGAAAATCTGTAACAGAAGACGAGCCTTATTATCACCAATAGAGAACATAGAAAGCTTTATTTCTTCATCCGTAACTCGACGGATCATAGCATCTGCTTTTGTCTGCTCCAATTTCTTCACAAAAAGATCCGGGCTTGGGGAAAGTGAAGTCGTCCCTGCTACACCTAAAAATTCTTATAATGTTCAACCATAGCCAATGGAGCATCTCCCCCTTCATGAACAACACCAGCACTATCCTTAATCACTTCAATTCGGCTTTGTTGGTTTTTGGTGTAACAACCCTACTTTTTAAACATTATATATGAGTTAGTTATATTGCCGTTGGTCTCGCAAGCCATAGTTATACTTAAAGCTAGTAGATAATGCCCCTAAATTAGCAATCTAAAGCTATGGTTCAATTCTAAATATGAATTATAAAGTACCATTGAACAAAAATTTGTTTATGATCAATCGGATTATCTATAATAATAATATATATATATATACAATATATATATGTATATATGTATATTTTTGTGTTTTTAAAACTATATATATATATATATATATATATATATATATATATATATATATATATATATATATATATATATATATATATATATATATATATATATATATATATATATATATATATATATATATATATATATATATATATATATATATATATATATATATATATATATATATATATATATATATATATATATATATATATATATATATATATATATATATATATATATATATATATATATATATATATATATATATATATATATATATATATATATATATATATATATATATATATATATATATATATATATATATATATATATATATATATATATATATATATATATATATATATATATATATATATATATATATATATATATATATATATATATATATATATATATATATATATATATATATATATATATATATATATATATATATATATATATATATATATATATATATATATATATATATATATATATATATATATATATATATATATATATATATATATATATATATATATATATATATATATATATATATATATATATATATATATATATATATATATATATATATATATATATATATATATATATATATATATATATATATATATATATATATATATATATATATATATATATATATATATATATATATATATATATATATATATATATATATATATATATATATATATATATATATATATATATATATATATATATATATATATATATATATATATATATATATATATATATATATATATATATATATATATATATATATATATATATATATATATATATATATATATATATATATATATATATATATATATATATATATATATATATATATATATATATATATATATATATATATATATATATATATATATATATATATATATATATATATATATATATATATATATATATATATATATATATATATATATATATATATATATATATATATATATATATATATATATATATATATATATATATATATATATATATATATATATATATATATATATATATATATATATATATATATATATATATATATATATATATATATATATATATATATATATATATATATATATATATATATATATATATATATATATATATATATATATATAGGTGTATATATATATATATATATATGCTTAAAATAAATACAAGTTTATAACTAAAGGCTTGTGTAACAAATCAAAAATACAAAAATATATCCATACATATACATATACATGACATATATATATATATATAGGCATACATACACATGCTAGAATAAAGTCAATTTATATTACAAACAAATACCATTTAACCTTACAAATATTTATACACTTACACTTAACATATATACACATTATATACAACTTTTTTATAAAAAAAAAAAAATGTACAAAACCCTTCCTTTTCCCCCCATAAGGCCGGCCCCCCCCTTCCCTCCTTTCACACTCCACACTTCATTTCAAACCCACTTTTCTCTCTTGAAACTCACACACACACTTACACTTCTTACACTCTTCTTTTCTCTCTCAAGAAAACTCTTCCTTTCTCTCTTTTTCTCTTTAATTTCGGCAGCCCCCATCCAAGAAGAAGGCAACAAAAATCAATATTAACACTTACAAATAATAAGGGTTTAAGTTAGTTTGATTAAGGGTTAATCCAAGGCATATTCAAGGGTTGTTCTAGGCTTAGATTCAAGGTGTTATTGGGGTTTGAAGGCCACAAAAATCTGCCCAAAATCTTCATCCAAAACCAAGTCCAAGAGGGTATAATCTTCATCCTTTTTACTAGATCTAATCTCGTTTTTGTTTATATTCAAAGGTTTTATCAAAAACTCATACTTTCTTCTTGTTTTCTTTGTAATATACACTTAATGAGGGCAAAGTTGATAGGATCTTTCTTTCCATGCTCATGCATGTCGAATCTAATAAGAAAGATCCAAGGATTCAACAAGTTTAAGACCCAAAAGTGTGGTTATAGATTCGTAGCTTTTAAAGTAACTTTCTTGTTGATAGATCTATATGTTTTTGTATATTTTTGAAGAGTATATTCTGAGATTTTTCATATAAAAGATGTTTTTGTATTAAAGTTGATAGGATCTTTCTTTCCATGCTCATGCATGTCGAATCTAATAAGAAAGATCCAAGGATTCAACAAGTTTAAGACCCAAAAGTGTGGTTATAGATTCGTAGCTTTTAAAGTAACTTTCTTGTTGATAGATCTATATGTTTTTGTATATTTTTGAAGAGTATATTCTGAGATTTTTCATATAAAAGATGTTTTTGTATTAAAGTTGATAGGATCTTTCTTTCCATGCTCATGCATGTCGAATCTAATAAGAAAGATCCAAGGATTCAACAAGTTTAAGACCCAAAAGTGTGGTTATAGATTCGTAGCTTTTAAAGTAACTTTCTTGTTGATAGATCTATATGTTTTTGTATATTTTTGAAGAGTATATTCTGAGATTTTTCATATAAAAGATGTTTTTGTATTGTTGAAAGTTAGATCTATAAAAGTTGATAGTAAAAAGTGTTGATTCGAATGCATATATGCTAGATTTAAGAAAGTTGGATCTTTTGTTGGATTATGAGATGGATATGGACTTGTTATAAGTGAAAAATATGTTAATATGAATGTTAATATTCTGGAAAAATTTGTAAAATATCAAAGGTATAAAGATTGAATCAAAGCATGTTAAAATAAGCTAGAAATCACAAACCGAAAACACGCAAAAATGCATTTTGAGCACACACATGCACCATAATCTTATGACCAAGAAAATATGATAAACCTACTGGAAAAATGTTGGAATAAAAGCACAAAACTCAGATCTATTGGTCCATGACAACAATAAGCTCAAAAATCACCTTTTCGGGTCAAATAATCACTAACCGAAAGCACTAAATTGCACATATCACACCACCACCACTCTCACGATTTTGAACACCAAAATATGATGAACTTTCTGGAAATAATGAAACAAGAATGAAAATCCATTTTGAAGCACTTTAATTGCTCAAGAAATGAGGCTAAAATCACTATTTCGGTAAAACGATTTCTAATCATAAAACCCTCAAAATGAGCAAGACACAAGAGAGGTTGAATTGATATGATTTTGTATGGATAAAAGTTGCCTAAAAGGCCTGAGATTTTTGGCCAAAATGTTTAGTGGTGATTTCTATGAATTTTCATGAATTATTGAATTTAAATAGTAATTAAAAGGCATAAAAATCCATAAATAAATTATGTAAATCAAGAATGAAGTTAAATCAACTTAACCATTGATAAAAATAATTAAAACCTACTGGGGAAAAATAATCAAAAGACAAGAGACATGTGTTACATAATTTTGAAATAAGTAATTTAGTAAAAACAATTAATTAAGTATTATCATTAAAATAAAGGAAAAATGCACAAATAAAAGTATAAAAAAATGAAATTATAAATTAAAGAGCATCTAGGTCAGTAGATAATTCAAAGGAAATTATTCATAATTTATAAAGACAATTATGACACTTAAAAGTATTTTTAAGAATTTATTTAGCAAATAAATCAATAAAGTGAATAAATAAATAATTAAATATTATTAAATTAAACATATATTTACAAACCAGAAAATATACTTAAAATAATTATATTATGAGACCACTAATGTCAAATATCATTACTAAGCAAAGCGTGCAATGGAAATCATATCAATCCAAGCCAAACGACCGAAATTCCAATAAACGTACAAAAACGTATAATGAGAAAACGACTCTTACCACCAAATCTCTTATACCCAAACAATAAGAACATCATAATGCACATAAATTCCATAATCTAATAACAACCAAAGATGGGCAAGTCTACTAGTATACATCTCATGATCTAGCTCACTAGTTCATGTCACGCGAACTTACACCGCGAATATATACGTTATGGTTTAGGCTTGCTTGAGGCGCAACAAATCTAAACGGAGGAATCACATTTGATCAGCCCCCTCTCACTCTCTAATCAAGTGAGTCATAGCCCCCTTTCAAACTCTTTTATGTGTTTACTTTCGGGGTGAAAAGCATGTTTAATTAAAATGGCTTTATCTTATGAAATGATTCTTTGAAACAATGATAATGATGTGGGAATTATATTGTATGTTCAACATGTTATATGTTATATGATGAGCTTGAGTACTGTCAAACGGTGGTCCCCTGTACACTACTATTAACTCATTTGAGGCCTGTAGTTAGAGGGTTGCGCAACTAGGACTTGTCCCCTCATCCACTATTATAGGTAACGGTGGGATGTTTGGTCTGCCTTTGTGGTCACCTTCATCGCCAGTCTGGCCTCGCGGTGCTCTAACTACTATATATTTATGGGCGTCTCCATGGCACGACCCTTGGTTATCTTTATGCACGTGATTGACAGCATGTGCTTATCATTATCTTATCATTTGGGGCATTATATATTGATTATTGGGACATAACCGGTCTTAGTAGTGGCTCAAGCATATACTCATCGAATTATGTCATGGTAGTCTTACCATTGACCCAGAGGTATTGTTACTATATTATGGATGGAAATTGTGGATTGAACATACGGTTTGGGTATGGACAGCATGATGAAACTCTTGGAAATCTTTATGACTTATTCTTTCTTGAATTGGAATAATATATGTGTGTTGTTAGCATAATCCTATGAACTCACTCAACTCTCGTAGTTGACACTTTTTCTCATGCTTTTCAGGTCTAGGGCAATAAGTTAGCTTTTGGACCGCTCCATGGTTGATGTGTTATTTGTTGCATCTTGGACTAGTATCGCAAACATTTGATCTTTTGGTTATGAATTTGGTTATGTAATGATTATTAAACGTCAACTTGAATTTGTTACCTTTTTAATTTGAATGGCATTTGAAACTTGATGTTGATGTTTTATACTTAAATCTTTTGTACCATGTCGTTCTGTGGCATCTCGTGTTTCCGCTATAGTCGGGGTGTTACATTTGGATTTAAGAGAAGTGTGGAAAAAAGTAGAATTCATATCACCCACACTTAGCCAATGGATCTTGGATTTTTGCTTGAGAAATTCCTCCCCATGAAGAACTGCATTTCTGAATTCTTTAAGAAATTGGACTTCTTTGTCTTTTAATTCTCGATTATTCGGATCCCCATCAATAAGATGCTGAATATTGTCAACTTCTTTTTGTAGCATGTCAACTTTTTCATGCAGATTCCCTTGCTTAATTAGAAGGCTACGCATAGGAGTTTTCAATGATCTTAATTTCTTTACAACCCGAAACATATGGTGTCCTTCAAATTCAGCCGTCCATGATTCTACTACTGCTTTCATAAATCCCTGCTTTTTGACCAGAAAACTAGCAAACTTAAATGGTTTAGGACGACTTCGATTCACAGCAGGGAGTTTAAGTACTCAAGGAGAATGGTCAAAAACTCTGTATGGTTGAAACAAAGCACAAGAAGATGGGAATTCATCTGTAAAAGCAATATTACCCATAATTCTATCAATCTTCTTGAAAATACCATTTCATTTCTTTGGCTTTTGATTCCATGTGTAATGAAAACCAGAACTATTGATATCAAAAACCTCAATCAAATCAATACATTCGTTAAAGTCTCTAATACCCGATTTACAGAAGACGAACCAGCAAAATTATCTTCAATGTTAAGCGAGGAATTGAAGTCTCCCATAATAACCCATGGTCTATTCCTAACAAACTGATGATGTACACACAAGTCACGCCATAACTCCCTTCTAGTTTTATAATCATTATTAGCATAGACAAAAGAACAGAAAAGTGATTTCTTGTCTACCTTAAAAGTGAGCTGCACATGCATAACCTGATCCGTTTGAGATAACACCATTAAATCCACAATATCCCTGTTCCAACCTGTAATGATACGAGTACCTTTCGGGCAAAGAGTACCATTAGAGGTCCAATCCCACAATCTACAAACTTTCTTACATATAGTAGATAAACATGATACATCAACATGTGATTCCAAAATGGCACACACATTGAGGTGGTGTTCATTCACTATAAAACGAACCTCCTTTTGTTTTAGAGGGCGGTTCAACCCCCTAATATTCCAAGAAGCGATACTACCCATTTAAAACCTCTACTCCGAGAGTGCTTGTCCCCTTAGAAGTTTTACCAAGATTTACATTAGCGATAGACTGAGCAGATTCATCAAATACATCCTCTACCTCTTCCTCATCCGAATCATCCATATTGGGTTTTTTACGGCTATTTTTAGCAATTTCCAATCGTGCTTCAAGAGTATTCTGCCTAAATAAAGTTTCACTCTCATTCCCTTCATCGTTCAACAACTCAAAAGCATTCATAGTAGGAATCTGAGTGTTATTCGAACTAGTTGCAGCCTCATTGAGGTTAGCTTTAGGCTTAGAAACCATCATCCTTGTTTATTCAATGGTACTCCTTGTTTATTTTTTCCTTTTCTACCTACTACTTGGAAACCATCATCCGTAGTCTGTGGAGCTTGTTTAATGTTTTTCACATTCTTACTACATTCATTGGAGTGATGGCCAAAAACACAACAATGAGCACATCTTGGCGGTTTCCATTCATATTCCACTTGCATAACTTTTTTTGTATATCCATCCCCATCCAAAACTGGAATAGCAATAGTCACCTTATCCTGAAAATCCGAAACAGCCGAAATCTCTATTAATGCTCTTGCATAACTACTTCGTCCCCAAGATTCCGTACACATAGCACTCGTGTATGTATCAACTGCCTTAGGATTTCCAAGTTTCAAGAACAACAAGCTCAATCCATCATCCGTGTAAGCTGCAATAGGCACATTGTGAATTTTAACCCACACCATGACCTCCTTAATGTCCTCTTTTTTCAATCTTGCATTAGGCGACCAAACATTAAGGAATATGGGTACATTGCGAATTAACCATGGACCCCCTTCTAAAACCTTTGTCATACTAGTCTTATCCGCAAACTTAAAAAAGAAAAAACCATTAGCATTCGTCATTACTTTTTGCAATCCGAATTTCGACCAATTGGTTTTCACATAATATTCAATAACCGGATAAGCCAACCTGTCTCCTAAGAAATAACCAAACAAAGTATTCGCATATTTATCTTGAACATTACGGACTGATTCTTTCGGCAAAACTATATCAACATCTTCATATAGAAGCATATTCTCCATTTTCCGAAAGTTTACCACTTTTTTAATAGTACCTTCTTTCAATTTAGCAGCATACGAAGGTTTTACCTGATTATCATTAAGGATTTCACGAACATCAACTTCAGGTGCAAAATCAACTTTCTTGGACTGATTCGTAGCTACTTCTGTTGCATGCTCTGTCTCATACATTCGATCCACCAAACCTGGGTCTATGCCACTTGAAATATTCCCACTTGAATCAACACTAGTCTTGCTTTGAGTTTTTTCACTTTCGTCTCCCATATTAGAAAAATCCACATCTTTCATTGAATCTGTCCAATTATTCTTTGGATTCCCAACATAATTGGAATTTTACACATCTTTGCTGCCCATCGAGGAAAATGATGGCATATTAGGAGAAACCGCACTTTCCTTTTGATTCCCATCACCACCAGTTGAAGTTACTGGAGTTTTGTTTGGTGATGGAGAACCATTCTTATGTTTTTTGTTCTTCGTCATATCAGTTTTATTTCCAGATTTTTCAAACGATTTCTTCAGAATATCCAACTTTGCACGAAAGCTATGAATATCAGAATTATCAGATTTCATACTCTCCCGAAAACAATCATCAACAAAATAGGAACAACAATGCAATCATGTCCCTGAACAGGTTAAGCATAGCATTGCTAGCATCATTCCTTTTGATGAAGGACAGCTTCCAGTTCTCTATTTGGGAGTACCTCTTATTTCTACCAGATTACTTCACCAGGATTGTCGTGTTCTTGTTGAAAGAATGGAAGGCCGGATAAATGATTGGAAGAATAAGTCTCTTTCGTTTGCGGGGAGGCTACAACTCATTAATTCTGTTTTATCTTCTATGCATATTTATTGGGCTTCAGCTTTCATTCTTCCTGTTAGTATTACCAAGGAATTGGAGAAAAAGATGCGGGGTTTTCTTTGGTGTCAAGGCCCTATGGCTAGTGGTAAAGCAAAAGTCTCATGGAAGGAGTGCTATCATCCTAAAAATGAAGGAGGGCTGGGCATTCGTCGTATTAGGGATGTAAACAATGCTCTTATGACTGCTCATATTTGGAGTATCTTAAATAGAAGATGCTCGATTTGGGTTAATTGGGTTTATTCTACCAAACTCAATGGTAGAAATTTGTGGGATATCCCTGTTCGTGCTGGAAGTGCGAGGAGTTGGCGAAAATTGTTGTTAATGCGTGACTCTATAAGACCTTGTATTATACACCGCATTGGCAATGGTAAATCCACATCTGCATGGTTTGATTCTTGGCTGCCAATTGGTCCATTATGCAAGTACATTTCGAATCGACATATTACTCGTGCCGGTTTCAGATTGGATACTTGTGTTAGTGATTTGGTTGAAAATAACAGATGGACTTGGCCTAGTGCATGGTATGACTTATTTCCGGTTCTTATTAATACTACTCCCCCAACTCTTCGATCAAATTCTACTGATATGGTCTTTTGGAAGGATGGTGATGGGAATAATGTTGTATACTCAGCTTCTATTACTTGGGACTCTATTCGACTCAGACAACAAAAGGTGGATTGGGTTTCCTTGGTGTGGTTTCCACATTGCATCCCTAGACACTCTTTTTTGGTGTGGTTGATTATGAAGAAGAAGCTTAAGACCCAAGACAAGATCAAGCAATGGGATGTTAGTGCTTCCACTAATGTCAACTTGCTTTGCTGCTCCCTATGCAAGCATGGCCCTGATTCTCATGATCATTTAATTTTTGAGTGTAAGTATGCTTTTGCAGGTGTGGAATCAAGTTAAACATTTGGCTATGATGCAGCATGTTTCAAGTAGATGGGAAGACATCACATCCTATCTGAGAAATAAGAGTTCGAAGCTTGCTACCACTGTTATTGGCAAGCTTCTTGTTGCTGCTACGGCATACTTTATATGGAAAGAACATAATTTTAGGCTGTTTACTCCTAAAGAGAGGAATGTGCAGCAGTTGAGAGATTGCATTGTCAACGCTGTGCGCCAGAAGTTAGTCACCATGAAGTTCAAGAAAAAGACTTCAGGATTGAGCGTCCTGGATGGCTGGAAATTAATAGAGACGTAGCCATGTGATTCTCTTATATATTAGTGTCTTGCTTCGTATTGATTAGTTTCTGAGTAGCTAATATGTATTGTATAGAGCTATAAGCTTGTATTTGCTTGTTATAGCTTGTTAGAAAGTTCCACATACATATGGGCATGTCCTATGTATGAATTAGATTGACATTACTGTCATTCTACTTGTAATAACTGTTTTTTGGGTGATATAAAAGCTGACCGGGGTTTCAATTCCCCTTTACCCAAAAAAAAATGCAATCACGAACAGCCAAACGAGCGACTATATTAAGCACAAGAATTCCGAAACCCTAACCCTAGAAATCCAAGTAGAATGAGTACCCTTAATCTGTTAGAGACGTACCAGCGATCTAGCTCAACTATACAAGTAGCCGCGATCAGGTATGTTGCTAAAAGATCAGAAGTAAACAATCGCAAGGATGAAGGAGGGAAGGAAGGAAAAAAACGGAACTGAAAACCCTAATCTAGAGGACGACGCAAAATAAAAGAATAAAAACCCTAATCGATCAGAAATCACAAGAATCCTTCAAACATAATCATGCACGAATGAATCTTTGCTAACTCCCCCTTCTCAACCTATATCTTGTTCGTTCTGGAAAATAGCAAAATCATGAAGAAAAGATCCAAAGAGAACGATCAGATTAGGGTAAAAAAAACAAGCATGTTCGAATAATATAAATGTGACATAGTATTTTAGTTCTCTATGTAACATATTAAACATTTATACAGTTGGTGGCTTAATAAATATTAACTGGTTTTATACCCATGCGTTTTTCCCGAAAAACATAACGATACGTAAAACTTGCAATATATTTAAGATAGGTGATATATACATAACGATAATAAAAAGTAGTGCAAAATATTTTTTAAAAGCGACCTTTTTGTTATAGTGGAAACACTAAACCGTAGTGTTACACCATGTTTGTGATTACATGACCGTTAGCCATGTAATAAAACTGTTCTTTTTTATATTAACTATTGGAAAAACCATTAAAATTAATATACTAACAAAATGAATAAAAAAACAAGAAACGTTAGGTAAAAGAATGATAAAAAAGGGTAAAAATAAAAACTAAACAGGCACGCTTATAAACGTTGGCTGGGAATAACAAATACTTCGTATTATGTTTTATCATATCTAAAAGAATCTTTAAAAAACGCTTACAAATTAATATATTAATAATTAAATAAGAAAAACAAATAAATGATGAGTGTGAGGTAAAAGCATAAAAAAAATCAGAAACACACGCTTAGAGAAAGATATGCCACAACCTACGAGAAGATTAAAAACCGAAATGTAAGCAGCTAAAGTGCTTACTAGCTAGGGCGTATGTGGTCACCTGGTTTGGAAATCATGATACCTCCCGTGGCATAGTTATGTTTGAGTATTCCGTGTGGAGTAACTAACCACCATTGCGTAAAGGCATAAACGGTTTATTCAGTTGGAAATGACTTTGTCAATTCCTTAACGACGCCGATGGACCACCATATAGTTTACCCATCATGTCGGGTGTGAGGACTCCATGTATGATCCACGACCGCCTGCACACAAACCCCACATCCCTATGTAAGTGGCATAAGTCACTTAGCCTATGTCTAGGCAAAGTTAACATGTAAAGAAAGATATGAAAGAAAAGTTAGGCACATTAGGTATAAGATGATTCCTTTTGTGTAATGAAAAGTTATGTGTGCTATGATCTATAAGTATGTGATATTAACATTAAAAGATGATTTTGTTAATATATCTAAAATGACAAATGTTTTCAATACTATGTTATCTTACTTAGCTAATTTATTAGCTAACATTTGTCCTTTTGAAAATGTTGTGCCTTCAGGATAAGCAAGCTTGAGCTAGGAAAGGATTAGGTCGGTGAGATGGGTAGAAGTAATAAAGAAGACTAGCATAGATTGTTGAATGCTTAGACTTCTGATAGCCTTATGCTTTGGCTACTTTATTTATGATTTATGACTTTGTAATAATGTGGGCATTTATGTTGGTGCCAAGACTTAGATTTCATTTTTATTATTTTGATGATGCACATTAGTAACACCATTTTATGAAAGGTACCATCCGGTTACGGATGGGGCAGTTTTTAAAGTGATCTTTTCCGCTACGTTTTAAACGCCGTTTGGCAAAGTTTTTGAAAATCCAGGTTTTTAAATGACATGTGTTACATCAATTCATATAATTTTCATCAAGTATTATAAAATACAAAAAAAATTATTTAAAGTCAAAGTTGTATCATAGAAAATCACTTTGGGTTGATTGGATTTATGACCATAAACTTAGAGGAAGATGCTTTTGGGATATACCTAGTCGATCAACTTGGTATGATACTTGGAGCTGGAGGAAAATTCTATCTTTAAGGCCTCTAATCCGTCAATTCATTTGGAAAAAGATAGGGGACGGACAAGATACATCAGCTTGGTATGATACTTGGAGTGATATTGGACCTTTATCTAATGTAATTCGACCACAGGACATCCGGAGGGCTGGAATATCACTTCAAGCAAAAGTGGTCGATATTCATAGGAATGGGGAATGGATTTGGCCATCTAATTGGCTCGAAAGGATTAGCTCGGTGAGATGGGTAGAAGTAATAAAGAAGACTAGCATAGATTGTTGAATGCTTAGACTTCCCTTAGCCTTATGCTTTGGCTACTTTATTTATGATTTAAGACTTTGTAATAATGGGCATTTATGTTGGTGCCAAGACTTGGATTTCATTTTTATTATTTTGATGATGCACATTAGTAACACCATTTTATGAAAGGTACCATCCGGTTACGGATGGGGCAGTTTTTAAAGTGATCTTTTCCGCTACGTTTTAAACGTCGTTTGGCAAAGTTTTTGAAAATCCAGGTTTTTAAATGACATGTGTTACATCAATTCATATAATTTTCATCAAGTATTATAAAATACAAAAAAAATTATTTAAAGTCAAAGTTGTATCATAGAAAATCACTTTGGGTTGATTGGATTTATGACCATAAACTTAGAGGAAGATGCTTTTGGGATATACCTAGTCGATCAACTTGGTATGATACTTGGAGCTGGAGGAAAATTCTATCTTTAAGGCCTCTAATCCGTCAATTCATTTGGAAAAAGATAGGGGACGGACAAGATACATCAGCTTGGTATGATACTTGGAGTGATATTGGACCTTTATCTAATGTAATTCGACCACAGGACATCCGGAGGGCTGGAATATCACTTCAAGCAAAAGTGGTCGATATTCATAGGAATGGGGAATGGATTTGGCCATCTAATTGGCTCGAAAGGATTAGCTCGGTGAGATGGGTAGAAGTAATAAAGAAGGCTAGCATAGATTGTTGAATGCTTAGACTTCTGATAGCCTTATGTTTTGGCTACTTTATTTATGATTTATGACTTTGTAATAATGTGGGCATTTATGTTGGTGCCAAGACTTAGATTTCATTTTTATTATTTTGATGATGCACATTAGTAACACCATTTTTATGAAAGGTACCATCCGGTTACGGATGGGGCAGTTTTTAAAGTGATCTTTTCCGCTACGTTTTAAACGTCGTTTGGCAAAGTTTTTGAAAATCCAGGTTTTTAAATGACATGTGTTACATAAATTCATATAATTTTCATCAAGTATTATAAAATACAAAAAAAATTATTTAAAGTCAAAGTTGCATCATAGAAAATCACTTTGGGTTGATTGGATTTATGACCATAAACTTAGAGGAAGATGCTTTTGGGATATACCTAGTCGATCAACTTGGTATGATACTTGGAGTGATATTGGACCTTTATCTAATGTAATTCGACCACAGGACATCCGGAGGGCTGGAATATCACTTCAAGCAAAAGTGGTCGATATTCATAGGAATGGGGAATGGATTTGGCCATCTAATTGGCTCGAAAGGATTAGCTCGGTGAGATGGGTAGAAGTAATAAAGAAGGCTAGCATAGATTGTTGAATGCTTAGACTTTACTCTTAGCCTTATGTTTTGGCTACTTTATTTATGATTTAAGACATTGTAATATTGTGGGCATTTATGTTGGTGCCAAGACTTGGATTTCATTTTTATTATTTTGATGCACATTTTTCGGTAAAAGGCCATCACCCCTGGTCAGAATATATTAAAATATGAAGAGTAGGCAACAAAGTTGAGTGCTAGTTGAGTTTACAAAGCGTCCATGCACATAAGTGCAAAACAAATTACAACCAATCAGAATTATAACAAAACACTAGTAATAAATCAGAGCTAAAAATCCCTAGTGATATTGGATGTTCTTTTGTATTTAAATGTAAGCATCTTGAGTCGCACAGTTGAGAGAATCACCTCCACTAATGCATCAATCGATCTAGAGTTTTTCTTGAACAATTGCGCATTGCGTTCTTGCCAAATGAAATAAACTGTCGCCGCAAAGCAAAGCTTATCAACAACATTTTGCATCGATTTCCTCTTGGCTCTTGGTAAAATATAGTCAACAAGTAGTTCCCATTGATGCGGCCGTAGTTGAAGTCCAGCCTTTCGATTAACTTGACTTATGGTAAAAGATAGTCCTCTTGGCTCTTGGTAAAAGATAGTCCAGTTTAGTAACATTAGTATGAAGATTACCTTTATCAACAAGCATTTTCCGAAGGGACTTTTTTAACATCTTCAACTTTTGTATCACTGTATACATTTTAAAGCCTTCAACATGTTCATCCCAGCCTTGTTTCACCACTTCCCAAAACTTATAAAAAACAAGTAAATGAGCAAATTTAAATGATTTCGGCTTAAACTTGGTTTTTGTAGGAAGTTTGAGAATAGCAGGAGTGTGATCAGAAGTTAGATACGGTTTAAACAAAGCCGTAGTACCAACAAATTCTTGATGAAAATTGAAATCAGCCATTATTCTATCTATTTTTCTTAAAACACCATCAGAACCCCGTGGTTTTTGATTCCATGTAAAATTCAGCCCAATAATGTTAACATCCGTAAGTCCAAGATTTTCAATGCATTCACGAAACTCACGCATAGAAATATTAACAACCGAGGCACCAACAACAGTATCACAAAGACTAAGAGTTGTATTAAAGTCACCCGAGATACACCCAACTTTGCCCACATCAAAGAGTTTATTCCGCGAAAGATTATTCCATAATTCACGACGATCAATATAATAATTATGGGCATAGACAAACGAAACCAGTAACATCTTATTTTCATCTTTAAGGAAAATCTGAGTATGAATAACTTGGTCAGATTGTGACAGGACCATCAAATCAACCTTACCCGGATCCCATCCAACAAGAATACGAGTACCTTTATTACACAAGTTACAATTCGAAATCTAGCTCCAATGGGAAAAAAATTTAGAACACACTATAGTTATATTACTATTCGAGAGATGAGACTCTAAAATAGCACAAATAGCAAGAGAATTTTCAGAAATGACCTGCCGAACCATCTTTTGTTTTGAGGCTTGGTTCAGACCTCGTATATTCCATGAAGCGATGTTAACCATTGGAAACCTCATTAACGAGAGTGCTTGCCCCCTCAGACAGTGGAGAATCAACCATATTATTAGTTTTTTCATCAAAAATGACTTCATCATCATCCGATTCAGTGACATACCCATCTTCATGCTTCTTTTTGACATTATCCCCATCATTATCCAAATCAGCCAAAACATTATATGGATTACTACTGTTAACATTACCCTTACTATAAGAAGTAGATTACTTATTTGGATCTTGCTTATGATTTCCTAATATCCCTTCTTTCTATTTTCCAGCGTCTTCTTTCTGCTTTCCAGCGTCTTCCTTATAAAGTTTCCCCCTTGTTAGTTTTTGGCGATATACGAAATTCTGTTTTGGTTTATTCACACGAAAACCATCAGCTGGCCGATTCTTTTGTTGCTCATTCTTACCTTTTGGCCTCTTACGATTTATAGGAATAAAACCATCTTCCTCATCTTTACCTTTTCCCTTTACCAACTCCTTCGTACCTTTAATGGATGAAGGACACAACTTATTCTCATGTCCAAACACTTTGCAATGAGAGCAGTGAGGAGGTCGCCATTCATACTCAGCAGTTATCACATGTTTCGAGAAACCCTCTCCTGATAAGTCAGGGATAGCAACAGTCAGCTCATGTTTCATTTCATCTTTTGCATCAATTTCTATTAAAGCTCTAGCAAAGCTATGTCTACCCCAAGATGCTACATACATTTGACTAGTATAAGAATCCAACATATTCGGTATTCCCAGCTTTGATGCAATCACACTAAGACCATCTTCCGTGAATGCCACCAGAGGAACATCATATAAGTCTACCCAAACAGGAATAGAAGAAATTTCCTGTTTCGACAAACATGTGTGAAGTCCACAAATTAAGAGGAGTGGTGTAGATCTAATCATCCAAGGACCCTTCTCTAAAACCTGTTCCATTCCCTGCTTAGAGCTAAATTGAAAAAGAAAAAACCTGCATCATTCATCATTAATCGCTGCAAACCAAACTTAGCCCACGTATTTTTGACATAGTTTTCCACGACTGGGAATGCCAATCGTTCACCCAAAAAGTATCCATTCAAAGAATTTGAGAACCTATTAGTGATCTCTTTGACAGAATCGATAGGAATAACTACATCAACACCATCTATTTCCGAAGTAACAGGGATAAATCTAAAATTAACTTTCTTGCCAGAATCATTACTCGTAGAAGCAGAAGCAGATACCTTAGCAGCATATGAAGTTTTAGCATTAACCGAATCACTCTTAGTATCTGAATTATTAGCCGTTGAAAAGTTCACTTCTTCAGAAAAGGGTGATGGTTGATTTTTTAAATTAGACCTGCCATCAACTTCCTTATCACGTTTATCCATACCATCTTTTCCATCAGGATTCTTAATCGAAGCCTCATGATCAGAAGACGAAAAATCAAGATTAGGGTTTTTAAGGACCCTAGTCGGTTTAATAGGAGCAGAAATATTAGACATATCTCGTTGCTTTAATTTTCTAATACGATCAACAATAACAGAATTATCAATAGGATCAGCTCTCTTCATAAATCAAGTAACCATAATACCAATGCAAACAGTAGAAGAATAAGACAATCACATAAGAAACAGAAAAACCTAACCCTAGAAAACCCTAAAACTAGCGACTCATAATCTTAACCCGTTAGCAGGATTGTCGGTGATCTAGCTGAACTAAACAATTAGTCGCGATCTGACATGCCTACTAAGAGATCAGAGAAGGGGAAAGCTAGGGTTTTTGCGATTAATGAAGAAGGAAACGATTGAAAACCCTAGATAAAACGAAAACTAACAACCTCTAACATGCACGTCAACCAATCCATAAATCCAAAAAGATTCAAGAACTAATGAGAGGGACACATTAACAAGGATGAAGAATTCGAATTAAGAAGAGCAATCATGGGAAAGAAGAAAGATCATCAAAAATCGCCAGAGGGAGAAAGCGTAGGTTTTTTTACAGAAGCTTTGGTGTCTTGTGCGCGGATGGGCTGATATGCATGGTGTTCACATTAGTAACACCATTTTATGAAAGGTACCATCTGGTTACGGATGGGGCAATTTTTAAAGTGATCTTTTCCGCTACGTTTTAAACGCCGTTTGGCAAAGTTTTTGAAAATCCAGGTTCTTAAATGACGGGTGTTACATGGTGGTATCAGAGAAATGGTTTAAGTGAACCAAAGACCGACCAAAAGCCATAGGTTTTGGACTTAAACCGTAAGGGACTTGATAGGCTTAAGTAGTAATGCTTTAGCTTTATGATGAAATCCATGTAGGACGGGATGGGATGAGTGAGAGTCTAGGTTGAGGCTTATGTTATGTCTTATGCTTAATGTATGTTTATGTCAATTAGCCATGTTCTTCTAAGTTCTCACTTAATCAGTTACTAATCGTCGTAGAATTAAGAGGCAAAATGGTTGATACATGTGCGCACGACAACCAAAGAGATGGATTCATGATTATTAGTACTCATCTTGATCAAAATAGGGCTGTCATTGCCTCTGACCAAAGATCGCCCCGACGATAGGATCAATGGAGCCATGCTGGGCAGTTTCCACCCACGAATGATCCAGAAGTTGAGCACGTTATTGAAGAACTCCCTACGCCCATTGAGATGTATAACTAACTAAAGGATCTCCAAGCTCAATTGAGAGAAACGTTGGAAGAGCTTAGACAAGTTAGAACCTAAAGCACAGTGAACTCCCATAACAGAAAGTAAACTGCTAGTAATTATTCCAACCGCTTCGACCAAGTGGTGGTTCAAGATGAGAAGGTGGTTATAGAATTTGATGATAAGAAGTCCAAGTTCAAGAGGAAAAATGAGGAAGTCTCGGTGATGCGGAAGTGTCTAGATTCACTGAACTGGAAAGACCCAGCGAACTGAAGAAGCTAACTGGACTGAAGGAAACTGAACTAATAATGCCATCTGAACAAGCCATGTTGATTCTGCCAGCAGTGGCCCATTTTAGACAAGTCTTTTCTGAGCCAGACCAGTCACCAGTAGTAACACTTCTCCAGTGGTGAGAAGCTCCAGCGATCAATACTGATAACCCACCAGTAAAGTTCTCTAGTGACCAGCTCCAGATGAATGCCCCAGATGAATGCTCCAGATGAATGCTCCAGTGACCACCAGTGAAGTGCTCCAGATTGTGTCTCCAGTAGAAGTCCAGATATCTATCTCCAGTTTCCAGATAATAAAGTCCCTACTGAAGTCTTATGATTATGGGCCCAATAAAGAAGAATGACAGCTGTTGAAAGAAGGGCGCATGGGACAATGACGTTTCTAACGGTATTGTGGGACCACTTGCAGGGAATATTTCTAGAAGCCTACCTGTCCATTTCTTATTGGTCGAATAATTAGTGGTTGTCCTTAGCACCTGACAGCTTTTTGATTATTTTATTGTATTTCGTTATTTCCTAGGTAGTAGCATGTGGCTATAAATAGAGGTTTTATTTCCCTTTGTAAAGTAAGTTGATGTTGAATGAAATTAATAGAGCAACCTCTATTTCTTACAAAAATCTTCTTTTACCTTTAGAGATCTTTGATCTTGGTGGTTAGGAGTGACCCCTTTATCAATATTTGTGGTGACTTGTTCTTTATCAAATATTGTGGTGAGGTCTTTTAAATCTTCGGTTTCCTTTACCTATAATCGTGGTGGCTAGACCTTTATCGATTATAGTGGTGGGGCGGAGTGTCTTCCGCTGTCGTTTGTCGCGTGATTTACGCATCAAATTTGGTATCAGAGACAGGTTTGAAAAAGGTTTCTTAATCTTTTTGTCCGTTGGGGTATTGTTTGTTTAGATCTCATTTTGATTTAGCCAGATCTGTTGATTGATTGTTTAAATCTATTGATTGTGAGTTGTTGTTGGTTATAAATGGCATATAGGCGAGATATGACTTTAGAGGAAGCTCATAATGTTAGAAGAGATAGGCAAATAGAAGATCTACAAGAAGCTCTTGGTAAAATAGTCCATATGTTAGAAGATGGTGGTTTACGATTTAATCGAGAAAATATTGTTACTAGTGAAAGAGATTCTGAATCTCAAGGTCCTAGTGAAAGATCTGATAGTACACCCAGAAACTCTAGTGATTCTGATAACCCACATCCTAGAGAAAGACGAAGGAGGCATAAGGGTGATGATACTAGGGATATTAAGATAGATCCACCAGATTTTAATGGGTCTTCTAACCCAGAAGAGTATTTTGAATGGGTCCAGGTGATGGACAGAATAATGGAGATAAAAGGGTACGATGACAAGAAAAGTTTCAAGGTTGCCATTATTAAACTTAAGAAATATGCTTGATCCTAGTATGATAATATGAAATCTGAAAGGGAGTATAAGGGTAAGAGTAAAATTAAGACCTGGTCCAAACTTAAGGAAGTTATGCAGAAAAGATTTGTTCCCAGTCGTACAAGCAAGATCAGTATCTACTGATGAATAATCTGAAGCAAGGTGCTAAGGAAGTTGTGGAGTATATCAGGGAGTTTGAGCAACTGAAGACCAGAACTGGTGTGAATGAAACTGAAGAGCACACTATTGCCAGATTTCTTGGTGGTCTGAACGCTGCCATCACTGAGAAGATTGAGTTGCAGCCTATTTGGACATATGAAGGTGCATGCAAGATGGCTATCCAGATTGAAAGACAACTGAAGAAGAAGGTTCCGTACAAGTCATTCAGTAAGGTTCCTGCCAGTGCAAGTCAACCAGTTGCCAGTCAACCAGTTCCCAGATTTACTGAAACTGTTCAGAAATCCTTCAAAGGCAAAGAAAGAGAACTGGAGGATCAAAATAACCCGTGGGAAAGAAATGTTTTAAGTGTCATTGCTTTGGTCACTTCCAGGCCCAGTGTCCTAATCAAAGAGCCTTGACTGCCCAAGAGATTGAATGTTTGCCAGATGTCGACACTGAAGAAGGTGAACCAGTGTACGATGAAGAAGAAGATGAAGAGTCCTATGTTGGTGCAGATGTGGGAGAAATGTTGGTTGTCAGAAGAGTAATGCATGCTGATGAAGTTACCACTGATACTGCCCAGAGAGAGAGCATTTTTCACTCCAGATGCACAGTCAAAGGAAAAGTTTGTGATCTGATCATTGACGGTGGGAGTTGTGCTAATGCTGCTTCAACTTACATGGTAGAGAAACTGGTGCTACCTACAGTTAAGCACCCTTGACCTTACAAGTTGCAATGGCTCAGTGAAGGATCAGAGGTAAAAGTTAATCGTCAAGTTACTATTCCGTTTTCAATTGGGTCAGTTTATCAAGACAAAATTGTTTGTGATGTTGTACCTATGGATGCGTGTCATATTTTACTGGGTAGACCTTGGTTATTTGACAAAACTATTTCTCATAATGGTCGTATGAATTCATATTCAGTATTTGTAAGTGGGAAGTAGGTCACTCTGACTTCTTTAAAACCAAGTGAAATATTGAAAATTAATAAGAAAGACCAGCCCAGTAAGCCTTTGTTTTTGTCTCAAGCTGAAGTCGAAGAAGAGTTATCTGAAGGCTCTCCAGTTATGATGTTACTGGTCGTAAAAAATCTGAAGAGAAGGAGTTCACTGGTGTCCCCAGTCTCCTGAAGACTTTACTGAAGGAATTCACTAACGTTTTCCCAGAAGACCTACATGTAGGTTTGCCACCAGTAAGAGGAATTGAACACCAGATTGACCTGGTTCCAGGTTCAGTTCTTCCAAACAAAGCTGCTTACAGATGTTCGCCTACTGAATCCAAGGAGTTGCAGAGGCAAGTAAATGAGTTGGTTGCCAGAGGTTATGTGAGAGCAAGTATGAGTCCTTGTACAATGAGAATGTGTGTTGATAGCAGGGCCATCAACAATATAACCATTAAGTATAGATATCCCATTCCCAGATTGGATGATATGCTTGATGAGTTACATGGCTCCAAAGTATTTTTAAAGATCGATCTCAGAAGTGGCTATCACCAGATAAGGATGAAAGATGGAGATGAGTGGAAAACTGCTTTGAAAATCAAGGTAGCGAATTTATTTTCAAAGATCGATCTCAGAAGTGGCTATCACTAGAAGTGTTTCCTTTATCCTTGATTCCGGTGGCTTAGCCTTTACGAGTCTTGGTGGTGGATTCTTTATCTATCATTTTATTTTATTCCCTTGTTTGATTGTTTGTTATATATAAAATCCAGAAAATACCAAAAATAGTCTTCCGTTGTTGTTTGTCGCGTGATTTACGCATCACTCGGGTTCGGGTAAGAGGTGCAAAGTTGCTAATCAGACGGATTCTATTGTATGGAGAGATATGCAAGGTAACGATCAAAGGTACTCTTCAAAAACAGTATGGGATTCTATTCGGTCAAGGAATAATGAGGTTACTTGAGCAAATGCAATTTGGTTTTCTCATTGTATTCCAAGGCATGCATTTTTGGTTTGTCTTGTTATTCAGAAGAAATTAAAGACACAAGATAAGATCATGCAATGGAAAACGAGCTACAACCTCTTCTGTTGCTCGTTGTGCAGCAAAGGACCGGATTCTCATGCTCACTTATTCTTTGAATGTTCTTTTTCCTCACAGGTTTGGAATAAAATTAAAAGATTAGCTGGAGTTCCTTTCTTATCTGATGAGTGGGAAGACATTGTCCATTGGATTACATTCAAAGCAAAGTCTAGATCTGCAAAGAATGTTATTGGAAGACTTCTGGTTGCAGCTACAGCTTATTTCGTCTGGCAGGAAAGAAACAATAGGCTGTTTTCTAATCATGCCCGACCTGTTGACATCATTGTGGAGCTTATTGTTTCTACGATCAGATTCAAATTGGTCACTTTGAAGTTTAAAGACACGACAAGTGTGGATCGCTTACTTTAAGCTTGGAAAGTACAACGTGATATTGTGGTCCATCTCAGATAATAGGCGCGGGTGTTGTTATAGTTCTCTCTTATCACATTAGCTCTTATGTTTGTAATTACTAGTGTGTTGGTTTCCCATTGTTAGCTAGGTTGCTTGTTAATTCTATTAGTATACATATGTATGGCATGTCATGCATATGAACTAGTATGGTATCTCATCCATGCTACTTGATTTATAATGTTTTTTGGTGATGGTATAAAATTTACAAGGGTATCCCATTAACCAAAAAGAATAATCTATTCTAAGTCTGAAGCTGAGCACCGTGAGCACTTAAGAGTCGTCCTTGAGGTTCTTAGGGTGAAAAAGTTTTATGCAAAGTTCTCAAAGTGTGAATTCTGGCTTCGAGAAGTTCAATTTCTCGGACATGTCATCTCCTCCGAAGTTATTAAAGTTAATCCCGCAAAGATTGAAGTTGTCTCCAAATGGGAACAACCAAAGACGCCTAAAGAAATCAAGAGTTTTCTTGGTTTAGCGGGCTATTACCGAAGGTTTATTCATGATTTCTCTCGTATAGCCAAACCGATGACAGAGTTGACAAAGAAATAAGTGAAGTTTGTGTGGACTGAAGTTCAGGAAAAGGTCTTCCAAACGTTAAAGACAAAGTTGTGTGAAGCTCCTGTCCTCGCCTTACCTGAAGGTACTGATGATCTAGTTGTTTACAGTGATGCTTCTATTTCATGTTTGGGTTGTGTTCTTATGCAAAGGGACAAAGTCATTGCATATTCTTCATGTCAGTTGAAGCCTCATGAAAAGAACTACCCGACTCATGATTTAGAGTTAGCCGCTGTGGTGTTTGCATTGAAGCTATGGAGGCATTACTTATATGGCACTAAGTGTACATTGTACACCGATCATAAAAGTTTGCAATATGTGTTCACTCAAAAGGATATGAATGTAAGACAACAAAGATGGATGGAACTTCTGATAGATTAATTCTGAACCGAAGGGTCCGTGAAGCGGATAATTTTATTTTTCATCCCAAGTGTGCTGAGCTTGAGATTATCAATTTATGTTTTGTTGATGATCTTATTATTTTCTTACATGGTGATGTTAATTCAGCAAGGGTAATTATGGAGGCTTTGGAAGAGTTCAAAGGGGTTTCAGGTTTGGCGCCTAGCATACCTAAAAGTACAGCTTATTTATGTAATATTCTGAATCATGTTAAATGTGATATTCTAGCTGTCTTACCTTTTGAGGAAGGATCGTTGCCTGTTAAATATTTGGGTGTGCCCTTGGTTTCTATACGAGGAAAAGACATCATTCTATACCAGCAAGGGGATATACTGCTACACAAAAATGCCATTTGGATTGAAAAACGCAGGAGCTACGTATCAGCGATTGGTCGATAAGGCTTTCCAACACCAGCTAGGGAGGAACCTGAAGCCTATGTCGATGACATGGTCATCAAGAGTAAAAGCGAAGACGAATTGTTATTGAACATACAGGAAACCTTTAACACGCTAAGAAGCATCAACATGAAGTTAAACCCGAAGAAGTGCTCATTCTGGGCGGAAGAAGGAAAGTGATACGGGAATGTCCAGATTCACTGAACTGACTGACACCAGTGAACTGGAGAAGTCCACTGAACTGATAATGCCATCTGAACAAGCCATACTAATTCTGCCAGCGATAGCCCACTTCAGACAAGGTTTCACTGAACCAGTCCAGTCGCCTGTAGTAACACTTCTTCAGTAGCAAAGAGCTCCAATGGAAACCATCAGTAATCCACCAGTGAAGTTATCTACTGAAGCACTCTAGTGACTAGCTCCAGTCTAGTCTCCAGTTGGATGCTCCAGATTTAAGTCTATAGTTTCCAATGAATAAAGTATGTTTCAGTCACATGTTTGTGGGTCCAATAAAGGAGTGTACTTGACAGTTGTTGATGGGGATAAGAGAGAAGCGTGTGACAACGTTAATCCTAACGGTTTGTAGGTCCTTGGGCAGAATGAATCTTTCTAGAGGCTTTGCTTTTCCATTTCCTATTGGTTGATAAATTAGTGGTTGTCCTTAGCACATGACAGCCTTTAGTTATTTATATTATTATTATTATTGTATTTTCTTTATTTTAGAAAATAGCATGTGTGGCTATAAATAGGGGCTCATTTCTCATTGTAAAGAGGGACTTGATTGATTGAATGAAATTAATAGAGCAACCTCTATTTCTTATCCAAAAATCTTCATTTACCTTTATGGATCTTTGATCTTGGTGGTTTGAAGTGATCCCTTTATCTATATTTGTGGTGGTTCGTCCTTTATCAAATATAGTGGTGAGATCTTAAATCTTCGATTCCTTTATCTGTGTTTGTGGTGGCTAGACCTTTATCAAACATAGTGGTGGGTTGGAGTGTTTCCTTTATCCTAGATTCTGGTGGCTTGGCCTTTACGAATCTTGGTGGCAGATTCTTTTATCTATCATTTTTTTCACTTTTATTGTTTTGTTTGTTTGTTCTGTTTCATTAAATTTCAGAAAATACCAAAAATAGTCTTCTGTTGCGTTTGTCGCGTGTTTTACGCATCAAAATTGGTATCAGAGCCAGGTTCACAAAAAGGTTTCTTAATCTTTTTATCCGTGGGTTTTGCTGTTTGATTGTTGGGGTTTGTTTGTCTCTTGTTTAGATCTGTTATAGTGGTTGTTGTTTTGCTGAATATCAATGGCTTTTAGAAGAAATATGACATTAGAAGAAGCTCATAATGCTAGAAGAGATAGGCAGATTGAAGATCTACAAGAAACACTGGGTAGAGTCAAAAGGATTGAGTATCCTAGATGGATGGAAACTGCCAAAGATGTAGCACGCTGGACACATACGAGGATCTACTACAACTATGTTATGTTAAAGCCTATTTGTAATTTAGTTTGTGTAGTTTAGCTCGTATTGGTTTCTCTTTCAATTGTATACTTTTGCTTGTTTTTTACATACATACGGGAATATCGTATGTATGAACTAGTAGGGTACTCTGCCTTACTACTTATATTGTATCTGTTTTTTGGGTGATAATAAAAGCTTACTGGGGTTTCAATTCCCCATTACCCAAAATAGAGTTGTTAATCTGTTAGAAGATGGTGGTTTAAGGTTTAATAGAGAACATGTAGTTGTGGGTGAAAGAGATTATAAATCTCAGGTCCTAGTGAGCGATCTGATAGTACACCCAGATCTTCTAGTGAATCTGATGAGTCTAATCAGTCTAGAAGAAGACGAAGGAGACATAAGGTTGATGATACTAAAGATATTAAGATAGATCCACCAGATTTTGTTGGTTCATCAAACCCAGAAGAATTTTGAATGGGTTCAGGTTATGGATAGGATAGTGGAAATAAAAGGTTATGATGATAAGAAAAGTTTTAAGGTTGCCATTATTAGGTTGAAAAAGTATGCTTCATCCTGGTATGACAACATGAAAGCTGAAAGAGAGTACAAGGGTAAAAGTAAAATTAAGACCTGGTCTAAGTTGAAAGAAATTATGCAGAAAAGGTTTGTTCCTCAGTCGTACAAACAAGACCATTATCTTCTGATGAATAATCTGAAGCAAGGTACTAAAGAAGTTGTGGAGTATATTAGAGAATTCAAGCAACTGAAGACTAGAACTGGTGTGAAAGAAACTGAAGAGCATACTATCGCCAGATTCTTTGGTGGGTTACATACTACCATTGTTGAGAAGATAGAATTGCAGCCCATCTGGACTTATGAAGGTACTTGCAAACTGGCCCTCCAGATTGAAAAGCAACTGAAGAAGAAGGTTCAGTATAAACTTTTCACTAAGATCCCTTCCAGTTCCAGTTAACCAGTTCTTAAGCCCAGTGAAACTGGTCAGAAGTCCTTCAGAGGAAAAGAAAAAGAAACTGGAGGATCAAAAGAACCAGTTGGAAGAAAATGCTTCAAGTGTCATGGTTTTGGTTACTTCCAGGCATAGTGTCCCAACCAGCGAGCACTCACTGCCAAAGAGATTGAAAGCTTTCCAGATGTTGATACTGGAGTGGCTAATGTTGTTGCTGATGCACTTTCCAGACGATATTCGTTGTTATCAATTCTGGAAGCAAGAGTTCTTGGATTTTCTTTCATTAAAGAGTTGTATGCTGCTGATCCAGACTTGCTGATCGTCTCACTGAAGCTAATTAGAAAGGACCATTTGTTTTTCAAGATGGTTTCTTATTCAAGAATGGAAAGTTGTGTATTCCAAAAGGTTCTATTAGAGATTTACTGATAAGAGAAGCACATGGGGGAGGTCTGGCTGGCCATTTTGGTATTAACAAAACTGGAGAGATCCTCACTGAACACTTCTACTGGCCAAGTCTAATGAAGGATGTTCAAAATATTATCAGTCGTTGTTCAACTTGTCACCAGGCGAATATGACTTTTCACAAAGGGTTGTACACTCCTCTTTCAGTTCCAAACCAACCTTGGGAAGATCTTAGCATGGATTTTATTGATGGGTACCAGATTGATGTTCAGTACGTCTCACCATCCTCAGACTGATGGACAGACTGAAGTCACAAACAGAACAATTGGTATGTTATTAAGAACACTGGTGAAGAAGACACTGAAAGATTAGGATCTGAAGCTTGCTCATGCTGAGTTTGCTTTCAACAGAGCTCCAAATTATTCAACCAGTAAATCCTCGTTTGAAGTTTGTTACGGTGTCAATCCACTGACTCCCATTGATTTAATTCCATTTGTCGATTGAACCAAAAGCAAGTATTGAAGCTGAGGCCAGAGCAAAAGAAATCAAGAAAATTCATGAACAAGTGAAGGCCAGAATAGAGAAAGCAAATGCCAGTTACAAGGCCAAGGCAAACAAGAATAGGAAGCAGCCCAGTTTTGCACCAGGTGATCTTGTTTGGGTGCATCTAAGAAAAGAAAGGTTTCCAGCAAAGAGGAAGAGTAAACTGATGCCTAGAGCTGAAGGTCCATTCAAGATTCTCGAGAGGTATGGTGATAATGCATACAAGGTCAAGTTACCTGGAGATGTGTCAGTTTCAAGTACTTTTAATGTCGGGGATCTGATTCATTATCTGGAAGATGAGTACCTCGAGGACTTGAGGACAAGTCCTTTCTTAGAGGGGGAGATTGATGTGGAAATGTCCAGATTCACTGAACTGGCTGACACCAGTGAACTAGAGAAGTCAACTGAACTGAAGGGTGGAACTGAACTGAAGAAGTTAATTGAACTGAAGGAAACTGAACTGATAATGCCATCTGAACAAGCCATGTTGATTCTGCCAGTAGTGGCCCATTTCAGACAAGTCTTTACTGAACCAGTCCAGTCGCCAAGTAGTAACACTTCTCCAGTGGAAAGAGTCTCCAGTGACAACCAGCAGTGATCCACCAGTGAAGATATCCACTGAAGCACTCCAGTGACCAGCTCCAGTGTAGTCTCCAGAAGGATGCTCCTGATCTAAGTCTGCAGTGATAGCTCCAGATTATGTCACTAGTTTCAAGTAATAAAGTTTATTTCACTCGCATGATTGTGTGGGACCAATAAGGCGTGTGTGCGTGGCAGCTTTTTGGTGGATAAGGAGGGGAGCGTGCATCAACATTCATTTCCTAATGGTATTGTGGGACCACTTGCAGGGGAATGTTTCTAGAAGCCTACTTTGTCCATTTCCTATGGT
>CM067170.1:149250526-149311376 GCA_034093135.1 Erigeron breviscapus | reverse complement strand
TGTTTACTAACGAGTTAGGTGACTCTTCTTTTGTTTGATAATACTATGGTTATATATTACATATTATATTTATTTTACATTATTTTGTGTGTTATATGAATTTTGATTTTTATTCGAATTTGTTGTAGCAACGAGTCTTGTCCCTACATTCAGTGGCAAGATGTCCTGACTTCCCACACTTATGGCACCTTCTTGTCTTGTCGGTACAATGCCCTTCATGAATTGTCTTGCAAAATGTACACCATGAACCATTCTTCTTTTTATCCTTGTCACCCTCGAACTACCACTTCCACGGAACTTCTTATTATTATTGTTATTGGAAGACCGATTTGACCTTCTTTTAAACCCTGACTTCTTATCATCACTCTTCTCAACCTTCTTGTCCGAAGCGAAATCATCGTCAAGCTTCTTAGACTCCTTGATAGCTTCAGTCGGAGTCTTGTGCTGCCTGCAGATACCTCGATAACTCGGAGGCAAACCATCAACATAGCAAGCAACCTGATCTGCATCAGTACGGAATAAATGACCCACGAACTTCATCTTCTCCATGAAGGAACGAGCATACTCGTTGACCTTTCCGACTTCAGCCGTCAAGGCACGAAACTCCTTTTCCATCTTACGCTACTCATGAACCCCAATATATTCCTCAATGAATTTCTACTTAAAGTTAGCCCACGAGATAGCAGATACCATAGCTGGAGTCATCGAAATAGTAATGCTCTTCCACCAATCCCGAGCACCTTCTTTCAACATTCGACTAGCGCACAACACCTTCTTATCCTCGGGACAGTCACAGGCTTCAAAGACCATCTCCGTATCATCAAGCCATTCCATGCAACCCACTGCATTAAGGGTTCCATCAAACTTCTGACCTCCACACTTCTGGAAACTTTCAAACTTAAACCGAGGGGCTTGAACGACATTAGGAGTAACCACAACGGCATTTGCAGGGGGAATAACAACATCATCGACCGGTAGCTCAGAGTGGTGAGAAGGCACTGAATAGTTGCCATCAGTTCCTTCAGCATTTTCAGCAAGAGCGTTGTTCAATTGCTCCTGTGTCTGGGCCAATTGGGTCTGGAGAGTCCGTACGAGATTGTACAACTCAGCCGTGTTAGGGATTTGTTCCACCACTTCCTCGTTAACCCTAGGTGGATTGCCGGGAGGTGGAGGCATAGGACCCAATGAGCCTTGCTGATTGACCTGGCGGGGATTTCCTCGATTTCTATTTGCATTGGCTGCAACAGCAGCAACAGCATTGGCAGCATTTGCAGCGCCTGCACCTGGATGGACAGGTGGGGTAATGCTAGCAGTAGCTCCATCACGTCGGAAGTTGCGGTTGCGAGTGTTAACCATTTTCCTTTAATAAAAAGGTAGAGTCGATAAGCGTAAATTAAAGCAAAATGCTTGTTAAGATAAGGCTAAAGCATATCATCGTAACGTAAACATCTCATAAGCCCTATCGCAATCGCACTCGTCCCAACCCATCCTATATCATCTTTCATTAAAACTAAGGCATCCTACAAATACCTAGCATGCATATCTTAAGTTTAAGTCCAAATCCTATGGTTAATAGGCCTTGGTTCACTTAAACCACTGCTCTGATACCAACTTGTAACACCCGTCGTTTAAAAATATGGGTTTTCAAAACTTTTCACCTAACGGTGTTAAATTGCGGAAGTAAAGACTGTAAAAGTCAAAACCGATAAAAACATTTCGGTTTCTGCATTTATTTGGGTGTTACATGCGAACGGTTGTTTTATGTTGCGGGGTTCTTTTTGTTTCTGCATTTATTTGGTGTTACATGCCATATCAAACAATAGTTCAAATGAAAACCCAACGGTTGCCCAACATAAAACAACCGTTCACAAGTCACAACATAAATTCGACATTAAGTACGAAATGTAAATAAATGTCTAAGCAAAGAATCGTCTATGGATAACTAAGGCTCCTTCAATGAATCTACCCAAGCTCACACATCCTTCATCTAATTCCATCAAGCTAAACCTGAGGGAACAACCACATTAAAAAAGCAAGTGTTAGCTATAAGAATAGCTAAGTAAGATAACACTTAATTAAAAGCATTTGTCCAATTAAAAACAATCTTCATTATTAGACAAGTTTTATTAGGCACAACACACATCACACGTTCACACATATACTACATTTCGACTTCATATTAATTAGGATAATCATCCTAAATGTGCCTATCCTGCAGTAGTTCACACATTGTCACACGTATCTTTGTTAACTGCATATAAGTGTGCCCTGCATCACACCCGACTGGATGATCAGTAAAAAGACTACTCATCTTACGTCGTTATGGAGTGGCAAGCCAATCCAAGAGTAATCCGTATGTGGAGGTTGGTCAAACCTCTCGTATTACTCGCCTGCGTTATAAAGACCATGTTGCGAGGAGCCACCCAAGCAACAACTGCATCAACGCACTCATCCGGCTGAGACAAGTACGGGTTAAGCTTAACACTTTCCCTGCATTAGTTTTATGAGCTCAATTTCACATATATAGATTGGGTCCCTGCATTCCCAAACATTCACACACATATAGTCTAGGTAATACACATTCCCAGACATTCACACACTTTAACTTCATTACGTTTGGATCCTTAAACGTGCAAGTGACATAGTAACCTAGCAAGTCTAGTGAACTAGGCGTACAAGTCAAGCATGCATATCACACATCAACTTCATTTCTATATATCATGCATATCAAGATACTTCATTAAACTACATCAACTGCATAGCTACGTACTACATTAAGCAATACTACATTACACTACAATAGGGACTGCATCTCAGGTCTCATGGTCAACTGCATAACCCATAATACCTCCCAAGTAACCCATATGCCCACATGCAATATAAAGATACCGAATGGAAGTGTTTACGATTTGAAACCAGCTTTTTAGTTGATCCCCCAGCGTGTCAAAGTAGTGTATCTTACCTGGTAGTAGTGTACGCGCGCAAACAAATAGCTAATAGTGCTTATCAGTAATCCCCGACACCTATCGTACATTAACATATGAAATATAAGTCATTTGGGACTCAAACGAACTTAACAAACCTCACGAACTTAGTCTGGAAATCCTTCTTACGAACTTAGCTACAGTTCTTACGAAGATAGTTTGTTCTTACGAAGATAGTTTGTTCTTACGAAGATAGTTTGTTCTTACGAAGATAGTTTGTTCTTACGAAGATAGTGACTGCGTACGAAAATAGAAGTCTTACGAAGGTTATCTTCGTTCGAAGTGCAGAAACGTGTTTTTCGACCTTTTTCCAGAAAATGACCCCAAAACTCTTTAAGTACCGATCGAATTGACACAAAAACATTAATTTTTGATCATCAAAACATCTCTTATCAATCCAAATCGTTAAAACATCGTTTACAATCGTTTTAGGCCAAATACTTGATTAAAACACATAAATTAACCAAGAACACAATGAAACGCTAATTCCTTTACAAACCCCTTTTCAATCAGATTTGATTCAACACACACGACTCATGATCTGAAAATACGATCAATGAATTGATTATTACCTGCAAATGACAAATAGAATGCAAATACTCTTGACAATGACCACCAATTCACACACAAAACGACTTTTCGGCTTGAGATTTGATGAGAGAAGACTATGGAATGACTTAGGATCAGTTAGGGCTTGTTTAGAAGAAGTGAGATCTGCAAATAACCTCCTAATGACAGCCTCTAAGCTACTAATCCCATTTTTGACTTTCCACACATGTCAAAACTAGTCCCTAGGCTTCCTAATCCTTCATTATTGGTCACAAACTTCTTTATTGCCCATATACAACATTAACCCTTCATCAAATGTCACTACATAGACATAATTTCTTCATATTTCACACATTTATACTACATTAACATTTAGGTTTTCAAACCTCACACATAACACACATTAACTACGTATATGCATATATTCACACTAGACTTAACGACACACATGAGGTTGACTTAACAGCGTTAGTCAAATCTTAAAGAAAAGTTTGGGATGTTACACCTTCAGTGCTTCAAACACCAGTTTTTCTTCATGTTCTTATTTTTTTTTTTTTTTTTTTTTTTTTTTTTTTTTTTTTTTTTTTTTTTTTTTTTTTTTTTTTTTTTTTTTTTTTTTTTTTTTTTTTTTTTTTTTTTTTTTTTTTTTTTTTTTTTTTTTTTTTTTTTTTTTTTTTTTTTTTTTTTTTTTTTTTTTTTTTTTTTTTTTTTTTTTTTTTTTTTTTTTTTTTTTTTTTTTTTTTTTTTTTTTTTTTTTTTTTTTTTTTTTTTTTTTTTTTTTTTTTTTTTTTTTTTTTTTTTTTTTTTTTTTTTTTTTTTTTTTTTTTTTTTTTTTTTTTTTTTTTTTTTTTTTTTTTTTTTTTTTTTTTTTTTTTTTTTTTTTTTTTTTTTTTTTTTTTTTTTTTTTTTTTTTTTTTTTTTTTTTTTTTTTTTTTTTTTTTTTTTTTTTTTTTTTTTTTTTTTTTTTTTTTTTTTTTTTTTTTTTTTTTTTTTTTTTTTTTTTTTTTTTTTTTTTTTTTTTTTTTTTTTTTTTTTTTTTTTTTTTTTTTTTTTTTTTTTTTTTTTTTTTTTTTTTTTTTTTTTTTTTTTTTTTTTTTTTTTTTTTTTTTTTTTTTTTTTTTTTTTTTTTTTTTTTTTTTTTTTTTTTTTTTTTTTTTTTTTTTTTTTTTTTTTTTTTTTTTTTTTTTTTTTTTTTTTTTTTTTTTTTTTTTTTTTTTTTTTTTTTTTTTTTTTTTTTTTTTTTTTTTTTTTTTTTTTTTTTTTTTTTTTTTTTTTTTTTTTTTTTTTTTTTTTTTTTTTTTTTTTTTTTTTTTTTTTTTTTTTTTTTTTTTTTTTTTTTTTTTTTTTTTTTTTTTTTTTTTTTTTTTTTTTTTTTTTTTTTTTTTTTTTTTTTTTTTTTTTTTTTTTTTTTTTTTTTTTTTTTTTTTTTTTTTTTTTTTTTTTTTTTTTTTTTTTTTTTTTTTTTTTTTTTTTTTTTTTTTTTTTTTTTTTTTTTTTTTTTTTTTTTTTTTTTTTTTTTTTTTTTTTTTTTTTTTTTTTTTTTTTTTTTTTTTTTTTTTTTTTTTTTTTTTTTTTTTTTTTTTTTTTTTTTTTTTTTTTTTTTTTTTTTTTTTTTTTTTTTTTTTTTTTTTTTTTTTTTTTTTTTTTTTTTTTTTTTTTTTTTTTTTTTTTTTTTTTTTTTTTTTTTTTTTTTTTTTTTTTTTTTTTTTTTTTTTTTTTTTTTTTTTTTTTTTGAGGGATCCATAGAAATTCCTTCTTTTGAAACAACATATCCCAGAAATATCACACTCTCCACCATAAAATCACATTTCTCCAGTTTGCCATACAACTGGTGTCTTCTCAACAGTTAAATACCTTCTTCAGATGGCTAACATGTTCAGCTTCAGATTTTGAATACACCAGAATATCATCAAAGTAAACAACAACAAACTGTCCAATGAGTGGTCTGAGAACTTCATTCATCAGTCTCATGAAAGTACTGGGAGCATTAGATAAGCCAAAAGGCATAACTAACCATTCATACAAACCTCCCTTGATTTTGAAAGCAGTTTTCCACTCATCTTCGTCTTTCATCCTTATCTGGTGATAGCCACTTCTGAGATCGATCTTTGAAAATACTTTGGAGCCATGTAACTCATCAAGCATATCATCCAATCTGGGAATGGGATACCTATACTTAATGGTTATATTGTTGATGGCCTGCTATCAACACACATTCTCATCGTACCATCTTTCTTTGGAACCAGGAGAGCTGGCACTGAACAAGGACTCATGCTTGCTCTGACATAACCTCTGGAAACCAACTCATCTACTTGCCTCTGCAACTCTTTAGCTTCATTGGGTGAACACCTATAAGCAGCTTTGTTTGGCAGAACTGACCCTGGAACCAAGTCAATCTGGTGCTTAATTCCTCTTACTGGTGGCAAACCTTCAGGTAGGTCTTCTGGGAAAACATCAGTGAATTCCTTCAGTAAAGTCTTCAAGAGACTGGGGACACCAGTGAACTCCTTCTCTTCAGATTTTTCTACGACCAGTAACATCATAACTGGAGAGCCTTCAGATAACTCTTCTTCGACTTCAGCTTGAGATAAAAACAAAGGCTTACTGGGCTGGTCTTTCTTGACTTTCATCAGTTCATTAGGCTTCAAAGAAGTCAGTGTGACCTTCTTTCCACTTATACTCAAAGAATACGAGTTCATTCGACCATCATGAAGAACATAATTATCAAATAACCATGGTCGACCCAATAAAATATGACAAGCATCCATAGGTACAACATCACAAATAATTTTGTCTTGATAAACTGACCCAATTGAAAACGGAATAGTAACTTGACGATTAACTTTTACCTCTGATCCTTCACTGAGCCATTGCAACTTGTAAGGCCGAGGGTGCTTAACTGTAGGTAGCGCCAGTTTCTCTACCATGTAAGTTGAAGCAGCATTAGCACAACTCCCACCATCAATGATCAGATCACAAACTTTTCCTTTGACTGTGCATCTGGAGTGAAAAATGTTCTCCCTCTGGGCAGTATCAGTGGTAACTTCATCAGCATGGATCACTCTTCTGACAACCAACATTTCTCCAACGTCTGCACCAACATAAGACTCTTCATCTTCTTCTTCATCTTCATCATACACTGGCTCACCTTCTTCAGTGTCGACATCTGGTAAACATTCAATTTCTCTGGCAGTCAAGGCTCTTTGATTAGGACACTGGGCCTGGAAGTGACCAAAGCCATGGCACTTGAAACATTTTCTTCCAACTGGTTCTTTCGTTCCTCCAGTTTCTTTCTCTTTGCCTCTGAAGGATTTCTGGACAGTTTCAGTAAATCTGGGAACTGGTTGACTTGCACTGGCAGGAACCTTACTGAATGACTTGTACGGAACCTTCTTCTTCAGTTGTCTTTCAATCTGGATAGCCATCTTGCATGCACCTTCATATGTCCAGATAGGCTGCAACTCAATCTTCTCAGTAATGGCAGCGTTCAGACCACCAAGAAATCTGGACTAAATCGAAATAGATCTAAACAAAAAAAAAACTCAGATTTGACTAAATCGAAACGAGATCTAAACAAACAATCAACAGATCTGACTAAATCGAAACGAGATCTAAACAAAATCAAACAGATCTGACTAAATCGAAACGAGATCTAAACAAAATCAAACAGATCTGACTAAATCGAAACGAGATCTAAACAAACAATCAACAGATCTGACTAAATCGAAACTAGATCTAAACAAAAAAAAAACTCAGATTTGACTAAATCGAAACGAGATCTAAACAAACAATCAACAGATCTGACTAAATCGAAACGAGATCTAAACAAAAAAAACTCAGATCTGACTAAATCGAAACGAGATCTAAACAAACAATCAACAGATCTGACTAAATCGAAACGAGATCTAAACAAACAATCAACAGATCTGACTAAATCGAAACGAGATCTAAACAAAATCAACAGATCTGACTAAATCGAAACGAGATCTAAACAAAATCAACAGATCTGACTAAATCGAAACGAGATCTAAACAAAATCAAACAGATCTGACTAAATCGAAACGAGATCTAAACAAAATCAAACAGATCTGACTAAATCGAAACGAGATCTAAACAAAATCAACAGATCTGACTAAATCGAAACGAGATCTAAACAAAATCAACAGATCTGACTAAATCGAAACTAGATCTAAACAAAAAAAAAACTCAGATTTGACTAAATCGAAACGAGATCTAAACAAACAATCAACAGATCTGACTAAATCGAAACGAGATCTAAACAAAATCAACAGATCTGACTAAATCGAAACGAGATCTAAACAAAATCAACAGATCTGACTAAATCGAAACGAGATCTAAACAAAATCAACAGATCTGACTAAATCGAAACGAGATCTAAACAAAATCAACAGATCTGACTAAATCGAAACGAGATCTAAACAAAATCAAACAGATCTGACTAAATCGAAACGAGATCTAAACAAAATCAAACAGATCTGACTAAATCGAAACGAGATCTAAACAAAATCAACAGATCTGACTAAATCGAAACGAGATCTAAACAAAATCAACAGATCTGACTAAATCGAAACTAGATCTAAACAAAAAAAAAACTCAGATTTGACTAAATCGAAACGAGATCTAAACAAACAATCAACAGATCTGACTAAATCGAAACGAGATCTAAACAAAATCAAACAGATCTGACTAAATCGAAACGAGATCTAAACAAACAATCAACAGATCTGACTAAATCGAAACGAGATCTAAACAAAATCAACAGATCTGACTAAATCGAAACGAGATCTAAACAAAATCAACAGATCTGACTAAATCGAAACGAGATCTAAACAAAATCAAACAGATCTGACTAAATCGAAACGAGATCTAAACAAAATCAAACAGATCTGACTAAATCGAAACGAGATCTAAACAAAATCAACAGATCTGACTAAATCGAAACGAGATCTAAACAAAATCAACAGATCTGACTAAATCGAAACTAGATCTAAACAAAAAAAAAACTCAGATTTGACTAAATCGAAACGAGATCTAAACAAACAATCAACAGATCTGACTAAATCGAAACGAGATCTAAACAAAATCAACAGATCTGACTAAATCGAAACTAGATCTAAACAACCAACAAACAGATCTGACTAAATCGAAATGAGATCTAAACAAACAATACCCCAATGGACAAAAAGATTAAGAAACCTTTTTAAACCTGTCTCTGATACCAAATTTGATGCGTAAATCACGCGACAAACGACAGCGGAAGACTAATTTTGGTATTTTCTGGATTTTATATGAAACAAACAATAAAACAAGACAATAAAATTAAAATGATAGATAAAAGAATCCACCACCAAGATTCGTAAAGGCCAAGCCACCGGAATCAAGGATAAAGGAAACACTCTGCCCCACCACTACAATCGATAAAGGTCTAGCCACCACGATTATAGATAAAGGAAACCGAAGATTTGAAAGACCTCACCACAATATTTGATAAAGAACAAGTCACCACAAATATTGATAAAGGGGTCACTCCTAACCACCAAGATCAAAGATCTATAAAGGTAAAAGGAGATTTGTAAGAAATAGAGGCTGCTCTATTAATTTTCATTCAACATCAACTGACTTTTACAATGAAAATAAGTCTCTATTTATAGCCACAAGCTATTTCCTAGGAATCATCGAAATAATAAAATATTACAATAAAAGCTGTCATGTGCAAGCCACTAATTAATTTGGACCAATAAGAAATGGACACGTAAGCTTCTAGAAATATTCCCCTGCAAGTGGTCCCACAATACCGTTAGAAACGTCTTGTCACACGCGCCTTCCTTAACAGCTGTCATTCTTCTTTATTGGGTCCACAGACGACTTCAGTGGGAACTTTATTAATTGGAAACTGGAAACATAAATCTGGACCGCCATTGGAGACAAAATCTGGAGCACTTCACTGGAGGACCTTCAGTAGTGGTCACTGGAGCATTCATCTGGAGCAGTCATCTGGAGCTGGTCACTGGAGAACTTTACTGGTGGATTATCAGTGTTGATCACTGGAGCTTGCCACTGGAGAAATGTTACCACTGGTGACTGGACTGGTTCAGAAAAGACTTGTCTAAAATGGGCCACTGCTGGCAGAATCAACATGGCTTGTTCAGATGGCATGATCAGTTCGGTTTCATTCAGCTCAGTTAGCTTCTTCAGTTCATTGGGTTTCTCCAGTCCAGTGAATCTGGACATTTCCGCATCAGTTTCCCTTTATGCACAAAGGGCCTTGATTTCCATAACTATTTATTTTTTGAATGTGATTATGTTAAACAGGTTTGGAGTGCTATATGTCACTTAGCTAGTTCAAGATCTGTGAAGAGCGTTGTAAAAAACTTATTGTCGTTGTATCGGCACTTTGTATGGTAGGTACAGAATTCCAGACTTTACACCAACAATGCAAGACCACCGGTCCAACTGAAAGAGATCATTATGTCAATGTTCGGTTGAAGCTGGTGACTTTAAAAAGACAGCTCGAGTGGAATCGTTGCTTGAGGAGTGGAAAATTGACATTAAATTTGAGGAAGACTATTATGCCACTGGGTTGGATCAGTGGTTGGAGCTCTTGCCTCTGGAAACAGAGGTCATGGGTTCGATCCTCATGCCCAGCAAGGCTGGAGGTCCTTTTCTACCTTTGGTAGAACCTGGAAGCAGTCTCTCTACCTTTGGTAGGGGTAAGACTGTCTACATATCAACCTCCCCCATACACCGTCGAAGACGGTATTGGGACCCAAAACCCGTGGAAGACGGCATTGGGAGTTACTTACTATTATGCCACTGCTACATGTTGATGCATTTTAATGTTTATTCGATGTATCCAATATGTAGTTAATCTCGGTTTAGTTGTTTGCTAGTATTAACTTGTTTTACATATATATGGCATATCAATAATGTGGTAAACTTTAACGTTCCAGTAAAACGTATAGTACATGATAAATTCCATCTTTTAAAGCATTTAATTATATACTGTAATAGATAAGATATGTAGTTCTTTTTAACGAAAAATTATCTACTTATACTACATATAGTTAATTAGCAGTTAAAAGTATTTGACCCATTTAGGTTTTCGGGTTATCTATTTAGGGTTTATACTTTAGTGGGTCTTTACTTTAATGTTTGTTTGTATGGTTAGCTAGTATGGATAGCTTATATTGTTAGCTAGTATGGTGGTTCATGGGGAGGGTGCTGTTGGGTCCACCATCTTTGGTATCCAGATGATGTTGATTGGAGCACCCCTCCATCAGATAATACATAGGTAGTGGACCACATAAAATAACATTGAAAAATAAGTAACTAGTACTTGTTTGGGCAAAAAGAGGGACCACAAGTATGAAAACCATACTATACCATTTTAATTTAGCATCCTGTTTTTAAACTAGATAAATTAAGACTTTGGACCACAAGTTGAAACATGAGGACCACTAACAAGTACACAGGTATACATGGGGACCACTAACCCACATACACTTATATATATATATATATATATATATATAAGAATTAATTTAATATATACATATACAAAGATTAAATTGAAATGAAAGATATTATATATATATATATATATATATATATATATATATATATATATATATATATATATATATATATATATATATATATATATATATATATATATATATATATATATATATATATATATATATATATATATATATATATATATATATATATATATATATATATATATATATATATATATATATATATATATATATATATATATATATATATATATATATATATATATATATATATATATATATATATATATATATATATATATATATATATATATATATATATATATATATATATATATATATATATATATATATATATATATATATATATATATATATATATATATATATATATATATATATATATATATATATATATATATATATATATATATATATATATATATATATATATATATATATATATATATATATATATATATATATATATATATATATATATATATATATATATATATATATATATATATATATATATATATATATATATATATATATATATATATATATATATATATATATATATATATATATATATATATATATATATATATATATATATATATATATATATATATATATATATATATATATATATATATATATATATATATATATATATATATATATATATATATATATATATATATATATATATATATATATATATATATATATATATATATATATATATATATATATATATATATATATATATATATATATATATATATATATATATATATATATATATATATATATATATATATATATATATATATATATATATATATATATATATATATATATATATATATATATATATATATATATATATATATATATATATATATATATATATATATATATATATATATATATATATATATATATATATATATATATATATATATATATATATATATATATATATATATATATATATATATATATATATATATATATATATATATATATATATATATATATATATATATATATATATTTTTTTTTGGTAAACTATAAATATCTTATAACTTTTTACTTCTTTTTTTACCTTTTTTACTCCAAAACATATATATATATATATTACATAAAACACATCCATAATTAAAACATCCCACATAATTTATAAATAAAGTCCATTACATAATTTAAACAAACCAAATTAAACATAAGTCCAACACACAAATACTTAAACAACTTAAACAAACCGAATTAAACATAATAAAGTCCAACACATAAATAAACACTTGCTTGTTTCAATTTCGACACATACATATTTAATTAGGGTTTACCCTATATCTTCATGTATAAACTATATAGTTGCAAAAAATACAATATATAAAGTTACCAAAAAATAAAGAAAGACATAATATTATATAAAAAAAAGAAAGACATATGTATAAACTATATATAAAAAGTAAAATACAATATATAAAGTTACCAAAAAATGAACCCGGCGTGTTTTGTGGTGGCGTAATGTAACACCCGACTTTTAGAAATATGGATTTCAAAATTTTTTAAATAAAACAACCATTAAATGCGGAAACGTCCCATTAAAAACTTAACCATTTCCTAACGGAAATGTCGATAAAGGTTTTGGTGTTACTTATTGCATCATAACGACAATCCAAGAAATCCACATTCAAACAACCAAACAACCAAACTAAATATCCAACGACATAATAATTAAAAGTCTAAATAAATGAGGCAAAGCTATGGCAATATAAAGTCTTCATAAAAGCAACCATCTACCCATGCCTCACTCTAAGCAATCTTCAACGACCAACCTGAGGAAACACAACATTTTCAACAACAAGTGTCAGCTTTAAAAGCTGAGTAAGATAACCACAGGTTGTATAAAACAGTTGCTAGTTAAAAACATCATTCAAAACTATCATACGTATGTCAAGCAACAAACAACAACAACGACAATAAGCATTAGGAATATCATATCCCTAAATGTGCCTAGCAACCTCATCAATCGACAATAAGCATCTCAATAAATCAACATCAGGTTATGCCACAACAAAGCCAAGTAACTTATGTCACTTGTTATCGACAATATAAATTGTGTGAAGGCGATCAATTGATCTTTAGGGAGCCTCACACCCGACATGATGGGTAGACCATTCGGTGGTCCATCGGCGTCGTTACGGATGGCATAACCAATCCACGAGTAAACCGGCATCGACAAAAATGGCCAGCCCACGCCATCCGGAAAACCCCAACAACAGACTGAGTCGAATGGGGGTTATCATGATTACCCCAAACGACAGCGACGATAGCATACTAGCCAAGGCTAGCATGGGTTAAGCTTAACACTTTCGACAATAATTATACTCGAGTATCATCAACAACAACATCAACAACAACAATACAACTTTTAGGGCCCTTAATCGTGCGCGTGACATGGCAATCCTACAAAGTCTAGTGTACTAGATGTACAAGCCAACATGTTTCCAACTAAACATCAATCTCAATCATTTCCAACATCTAAGCATGCATATCAAGTATAACGACAAATAAAAAGATCATTAGCATGCATAAACAACACCCAAGTGACCTCCCGTGAGTTCCCATACCCAACATACGTACGAAAGGGCTTTAACAAACATTTATTATGAAAACTAAGTTTTCGTTGTGTCCCTCGTGTCAAAAGGTAGTTATCTTACCTCTATAAGCACGCAAAAACAAACTCTCGTCAACACGCAACAATGAATGTTCAAACCTCCAAAACCTACGATATACAAAGGAACCTAATTAACTTCTAATTAATTAAATCCCTAATAACAAATACTCACTATCATTGTCCTCTTAATTAGGACTCAAGATCATGCCTTATTAATACATCTTATTATTTCAAAATAAGACTATAATTCTTGCTATGACAGTTTTAGAAGATAAAAATACAATATAATAGTTTTATCACATATTAAACTATTTGAACTAAAAATGACAATTCTGATTTTAGGCTAAAAAGGACCAAATCTGCAAATTCTGAATCTACAAGGACCAACAGTGTCAGATTTGTAACTGTAAGGACCAACAGTGACAAGTTTCGAAACATTAGGGACCAAAAGTGTCATTCTCTAAACTTAAAGGACCAAAAGTGACAAGTTATGAAACATTAGGGACCAAAAATGTCATCTTTAAAACTCCAGGGACCAAAACTGTATTTTCTGAAACTACAGGGACTAAAAGTGTAACTTTTGATTGACGCTGACATCAGCATGCTGACGTCAGCTGATGTCATCTGATGGGACTTAGGGTTCTCGACGGGCTTCTGCACAATTTGAGAGCTGCTCCCATTTTTTTAATTTATCAATCATATGCTAAATGTATATGAACTTCAAAACATGATTTCTACTTCGTTAATGAACGGATTTAACTGATTCTTTTTGCAAAACGTTCGTTTTTCACCAAAGAATATAACTCTGGAAAATATTTTATTTTAATTTCCTTTTTAGAGAATAAACAACAAAAACGTTACAACATCTTTATAAATCTTTAAAACAAGATTCCCGATTCGTTATTCAACCAAATCAAGTGATTCTTTTTGCAAAACTCATGATTTTCAGTAAAGAATCTAATTCCAGAAGAAAATCCCATTTTAAATGTTTCTTTCTTCAGATCTAATGAAAAAGATGTTAAAAAACGTTACAACATCTTTATAAATCTTTAAAACAAGATTCCCGATTCGTTATTCAACCAAATCAAGTGATTCTTTTTGCAAAACTCATGATTTTCAGTAAAGAATCTAATTCCAGAAGAAAATCCCATTTTAAATGTTTCTTTCTTCAGATCTAATGAAAAAGATGTTAAAAAACGTTACAACATCTTTATAAATCTTTAAAACAAGATTCCCGATTCGTTATTCAACCAAATCAAGTGATTCTTTTTGCAAAACTCATGATTTTCAGTAAAGAATCTAATTCCAGAAGAAAATCCCATTTTAAATGTTTCTTTCTTCAGATCTAATGAAAAAGATGTTAAAAAACGTTACAACATCTTTATAAATCTTTAAAACAAGATTCCCGATTCGTTATTCAACCAAATCAAGTGATTCTTTTTGCAAAACTCATGATTTTCAGTAAAGAATCTAATTCCAGAAGAAAATCCCATTTTAAATGTTTCTTTCTTCAGATCTAATGAAAAAGATGTTAAAAAACGTTACAACATCTTTATAAATCTTTAAAACAAGATTCCCGATTCGTTATTCAACCAAATCAAGTGATTCTTTTTGCAAAACTCGTTTTTCACCAAAGAATATAACTCTGGAAAATATTTTATTTTAATTTCCTTTTTAGAGAATAAACAACAAAAACGTTACAACATCTTTATAAATCTTTAAAACAAGATTCCCGATTCGTTATTCAACCAAATCAAGTGATTCTTTTTGCAAAACTCATGATTTTCAGTAAAGAATCTAATTCCAGAAGAAAATCCCATTTTAAATGTTTCTTTCTTCAGATCTAATGAAAAAGATGTTAAAAAACGTTACAACATCTTTATAAATCTTTAAAACAAGATTCCCGATTCGTTATTCAACCAAATCAAGTGATTCTTTTTGCAAAACGTTCGTTTTTCACCAAAGAATATAACTCTGGAAAATATTTTATTTTAATTTCCTTTTTAGAGAATAAACAACAAAAACGTTACAAATCGGCTTTGAAATCCATATGTATGAATCAAGATCATTTCAAATAACTACATAACATTAAAATACATCAAAAAATAATGATTTTACTGTACCCAACCCTTCTTGTATATCCGTCATCATTGAGATCCCAAAATATACCCGAAAACGTTAATTTTCGGTACGGAAATCTCTAGACACAAGAAAGGATTATTATAATGAACACATAATGAACAAGAATAGATTACCTACTGATTTCCAGGAATTAACTCACGAAATTTTGAGAGAAAAAGATGAAGAAAAGTGAGAGAATGGTAAAACTTAATGAAAATAGGTTATTAGATAATAATGATTAATTAAAAGGGTGTTATCATCCTTGGTTTAACCTAATGGACCAGTTTTTTATCTTTAATTTTCGTCCATAAGGGTTGGGCTTGGCTAAAGCCCACACAACCAAGTCTAAAAAGTCATATTAGCCTAAAAACTAAGGCCCGAAGCTAATATGTACACTAACGGATGACCAATTAACGTCTTAGGCACATAATAATGAACTAACACACCTTATTAGCATATCATAACTCAATAACATATTCACATATAGGCACATAAATCATCTCTTAAGAACACAAATATTAGTTAACGCTTAAAGAAATTAACGACACAACAAACGGTTAACGTTTGACTAACAGGAAGGTCAAAGATATAAACAAAAAGGTTTAGGATGTTACACGTAATCCCACCAAAACCGTATAAACCATCTTGTTGTGGCGCATAATATGGTGTAAAACATATATATATATATATATATATATATATATATATATATATATATATATATATATATATATATATATATATATATATATATATATATATATATATATATATATATATATATATATATATATATATATATATATATATATATATATATATATATATATATATATATATATATATATATATATATATATATATATATATATATATATATATATATATATATATATATATATATATATATATATATATATATATATATATATATATATATATATATATATATATATATATATATATATATATATATATATATATATATATATATATATATATATATATATATATATATATATATATATATATATATATATATATATATATATATATATATATATATATATATATATATATATATATATATATATATATATATATATATATATATATATATATATATATATATATATATATATATATATATATATATATATATATATATATATATATATATATATATATATATATATATATATATATATATATATATATATATATATATATATATATATATATATATATATATATATATATATATATATATATATATATATATATATATATATATATATATATATATATATATATATATATATATATATATATATATATATATATATATATATATATATATATATATATATATATATATATATATATATATATATATATATATATATATATATATATATATATATATATATATATATATATATATATATATATATATATATATATATATATATATATATATATATATATATATATATATATATATATATATATATATATATATATATATATATATATATATATATATATATATATATATATATATATATATATATATATATATATATATATATATATATATATATATATATATATATATATATATATATATATATATATATATATATATATATATATATATATATATATATATATATATATATATATATATATATATATATATATATATATATATATATATATATATATATATATATATATATATATATATATATATATATATATATATATATATATATATATATATATATATATATATATATATATATATATATATATATATATAAAAATGAGGTTTGACAATTCTACTATCCTACATCATCTTGATGCCAAACTATTATATAGTTACTAGATATATATATAAAAAAACCCATATATTATCCAACAAGCCAATCACAATAAAGTACAATGCTTTTTTATCAAAATCCCATCTCTTTTTCTTTCCTCTGTTCGACTAATACATGCCAAAAAACTCCCTCATTTTCAATTTAGTTTGTTTCTCTTATTCATTGAACCCACTAATTTCTTCCCTCCATTCTAACACTTTAACAAAAAGTTTAACCATGAAAATAAATTTAAACCATGTATTATTTAGTGTAGATCTGGCATAGATCTGTAAAAACAAAAAAGAAGAAAAAAAAACATATTTATCACTGCTCCTCTTCTTCTTTCATGGGCTCGGTTCCCTCTTCTTCTGATGCGTCCCCGATTTTTACAACATCGCTACCGCCTGCCGGATCTCCATCTTAAGCGATGTATTCGGTCGGCTAGATCTTGATCTTATAGGTAGTGAGGTTGTAGTCGGCCAGAGCTAGATCGAATAGGTAGTGAGGCTTGAATGTCATGACGATTGTGAAGTTGTGAGGTTGTGGTCAGGGATGATGGTTCAACTCTAGCCAGATCGCGAACAAATAAATGACACATGGTTCGGATTTGTATGTGTTTTGTATATGGTTTTGGATTTTGACCAAAATATAGATATAGAGATTCTGGTTTGTATGCGTTTGTATATATGGTTTTGGAGGTCATTGATTTTTGATTTTTGATTGTTTTCTTTCTTTGAAGAAGATGAATAAATGGAAAGGTAGGGGATAAATAAGAGGGAGAAGAAAGAGAGACTAATTAATCCAGGCAACAGCTAATTACATTTTTGGTCCTATGACGAGTAAATGACAATAATACCCTCAGCGTGCATGTCATGTGACCACCAACTTAACGTCCGTTTGGATCGTGGACCAAACTTGTTAACAGAATTCCATACTTAGGGATGAAACACGTAATTTCGTGGTCTCAAGGATGATATGTGAAAGCAGGTACAAACCACATGGACGAAAAATGTAATTAACTCTCATCTAAATTTGAAACCTATCACTTTCCTCTCATCATTTTTGGATTTGTATAAAACCCATCAACAAAAACTATAAAACTAGAAATTTAAAATTTATAAAGGGAATTATAATAGACAATAGAGAAATTATGTGTACATCATTACTTATAATAAAGAGATAGATATGAGTATGAGCGCAAAAACAGAAAGAGATTTGATGGGTTTTAGATATATCTTGAGAGAAGATATAAAAGAAGACAAGAGCAAATATTAAAGCAATAAACAAAGATGGGAAAATAAAGACAAGATGAAGAGGGGACCATCCTATAAGTTGAAAGAAGGGGGGGAGTCCGGAGCATGCGCCTTGTTTACTATTTAGAGGATTGGGCGTTAATTGGTATCGCTTTCTACTACTAATTGTGCCTTGTTTTTGGTTGCCTGTTTCTGTTTTTGTGCAAGTTTTTGCTTTGCGTGTGTTTTTGACCTTTTTATAGCCTTTTGGAACAACTTTGACAATTGAATGTATATGACCGTTGGATAATGACTTGAGAATTTAACTTGACCTATGGATTTTTCTTCTATACTGTTTGACCATAAAATATGGTCAAATTTTAGTTTTTTGTTTATATTATTTCAGAGAAGAATTTTTGATGAAAGAAAGAATGTATAGATGAGATCAAACCAATCTTTCAGAATGTTGAAAGATTTGACAACAATAGAAATACGACGAGCGAACAAGAAACTAACACAACGCATCCTTGTAAATTAAACATGCATAAAGAAAAAATTCGTTAAAAAAATAGGCCTTTGCGTGTGTACGTGTTTGCTTCACAAATTAGTTTTATAGATTGGTCTTATGTATTTGTATGTTTTTCAAGTAAAAACGAAAAAAGTTAAGGGGTGTTCTATTTAATTTACACACATCAACTTTCTATCCGGCTAAAAATTTTGTTACAAGATGTTGTCTCCAAACTCATTTTCATTGAACTTCTAGGTTTCAAATGATCATCTAGGTCCTTTGCAAAAATGTAGTTAGGGCTATCTCATTAAAGGTTTAGTTTTAATTTTAAAGTGTGTTTGTTTAATTAGCTAGGATCGATGCATATATATATTAATATATTAGACTATTAGAGTAGTGTATGTATACACATGTTGTTTCGTTAAAATATGATGTAGATGTTTACTATTAAAGCATGAGAATGGTGTAGGCATTGCTTTCTACTACTTGTGCCTCGTTGCCGGTGGCTTGTGTCTGTTTTTATGCAATTTTTGCTTTGTGTGTATTCTGTTTTCACGTTTATCTAGCCTTGGAAATATCTTTGACAATTGTATCTCTATAACAATTGGATAGTGAAATGATTGTTTTGTAAGTTGTTATTAATTATTAGTATTAATTGATGATTGATACACACACAGCGATCTTCGTAGATTTTAACTTACCTTTGTTCAACTCAATATAAATGATTTAATGTTTTTTTTTGAACTAACGAATCAAATTATTTTGTCAAAAGAAAGGAACCAAAACCAATATTTAAAGTTGATTTGGTTTAGTCATCCACACATATACTATATCATATAGCCAATATGAGCATGCAATTCTATAACAATAATTAAGTTGGTTTGTCAAAGAACTAATTAAGTGGGATGATATATGTGATTCTCAACTGTAGTCGTGCATTGTAATCTTGATAATGGACACATATAAAGACTTCATTGTGTAATATATGCATCAATTGTACGTGTCGGGTGATTATACGATAGTAACAAGTATATAAAATCAATTTTAAAACTGTCTCGGCATTATCATGCGGTTCAAACCCTATATATTAACCGTTGTTAGCAATTTAAATACAAAATTTGTATTGATTATTTCCCAATTTACACCTGACAAAGGAAAAAACTAACATAATAGCCGAGGACAAAAATGTAATATTACGTGAATAAATATCGTTACAATTGTCTACACAACTGCAATTCCTTTTTCTTCTTCTCACTATTATATTATCCTTACATCTGAACATTATATACATATTATCCTTATCTCAATACATTATTCCTTCATTTTCTCCATTAGCAACCACCATTTCCTCTCTCTTAGTACTCTCACTCTAGCAATTCTTCTTGTTTCTAAAAGGTATAAAAATTCCTATCTATATATACATAACATATAATATCTATATCTATATCTGTAGCTATATTGAATCTGTATTGGGATATTTTGCTTTGTTTAAATACATATATAGTTCTTTCTTTGAGTGTATAAATCCTTTTGTAATGCTTTTTTTGGAATGAAATTCGCATTTCCAAAAATAAAAATCTGTAGCTATATATCTTCATTTTTATCTTTGTATTAGTATTAATTATATGTTCATATTTTACTTCATTCATAGGTAGTTCATCTAGTACTCCTTTCCTAAATAAGTGTAACTCTTGTTCCAGTAAGAAAATTGAGAATAAATATTCAAGTTACTTTCTTTGTCGTCTTTTTCGTAGTCCTTGGAAGTTTTGTAGATTTTTCATTTTGTAGTAAATCAGCTTATTTAATGATTTTTTTGTTTATCCGTTCATTTTTTCATTTGATACATTTATTAATACAAACATTCGTTTTCCATCACTTTAGGGCTTTCTTTCTTTCTATTTTTTGTAGTAAATCTTTCATTTTGTAGTAAATCAGCTTATTTAATGATTTTTTTGTTTATCCGTTCATTTTTTCATTTGATACATTTATTAATACAAACATTCGTTTTCCATCACTTTAGGGCTTTCTTTCTTTCTATTTTTTGTAGTAAATCTTTCATTTTGTAGTAAATCAGCTTATTTAATGAGTTTTTTTTCCGTACAGTTTCCTGCTATGTCTGGCAGTTTTGCCCTGCATTATTTCGGTTTTTAATGGAATCGGATTGGCCATAGCTTATTGGAAAAAATCCTCAAGAGTCTACATTGGATGGCCATTTTTTCAAAAGTTTTGCGGGTTGCGGTGTTGTTGCACCAGTGTGGCTGACAATCATGAAAATCATTGACAATTCCATTTCATTCAATATTTATTTTTTCTATGTGGGTGTTTTGTAATAGTAAATTCCTTGTATTAAATTGGACTATTACTTTTTATTCTGTATTTTGTGTAGGGTTTAATGGCGTCCGTTTCAAGCTGGTTTGCACTAGTTGCTGCCATATTCTTTCAGATATGCAGCGACAGTACTTCAAAATTTTTTGCAATATATGCACCAAAGTTTGGATTGAGTAACCATAAAATCTATTGGCTATCTGCCGTCAAAGTATTTGGTATCAGTTTAGGTTTTCTTTCAAACTTTTTGTACACAAGGTTTACCAACGTTGAAAACCAGACTGGAAACACAAACAAAAATACTAGGATATTCCTGGTTTACCTAACCGGAGTTGTCCTTATGGCGGTAGGTTATGGTTTAGTATGTGGGTTGATTGGGAATACGGGAGCAGGTATTGAAGTTATTCTCTTTATTGCCGTGTTCGTTGCTGGCCAGGGCCAATGCATCGTCAATACCGCGAACGTCATGGTTTTTGTGTTAACCTTCCCAGGACACATAGGTATAGCTGTGGGCATGCTACAGGTTAGTTAATTATAAAGCTCTTCATTTAGAATCTATTTTTGCTTCTTTATAACGTAAATCTGCATGTTAAAGATATATATGATACATATCTTTGTTGTCTTTAAAAAAAATAATTAATGTATGGTACATGTCTTTAAAAAGATACGTAGAAATGAAAATTTAAAGTAAAGAAAAATGTTTTATATATCTTACAAAAATAAAAACAAAAATCTGTACGTAGCTTTATATATGGGTCAGTGTATGTGCCTGTTAGTTGTTGTAAATGATATATGTAGTTTTTTTTTTTATATAATTTATACATATGTTAATTTCAATTAATTGGTTTATGTATTTGATCTTGATGTACAGGCTTATTCTGGACTAGGCCCTTCATTATTTGTAGACTTTGACATGTTAGTATTTGGTAGCAGCCCAAAGTCATTCCTCTTATGTCTCGCAGTGTTGCCTTGCGTTATTGCGGTTTTCTATGCAATTGGATTGGCCATAGCTTATTGGAAAAAATCCTCAAGAGTCTACATTGGATGGCCATTTTTTCAAAAGTTTTGCGGGTTGCGGTGTTGTTGCACCAGTGTGGCTGACAATCATGAAAATCATTGACAATTCCATTTCATTCAATATGGCTGGCAAGATCGTCACTTACATCAACATTTATTGTATAATGATTTGGCAAACTTGACCATTGGAGGAAAACTTGGATGTATCCAGTTCCATTTCGTTCAATATGACATAGTATTTCCGGTCTTCAAAAACTTGAATGGAAGCCGACGATGACAACACCAGTTTTAAATGATTTGGCAAACACTAGTATAATCAACACCGGCTATACTACTTTTACAAACATTTTAAGCAAAATTACCATAAAAACCATATCCTTCAAATATTTAAAACTAGTGTTGTTATCGTCGGCTTCCATTCTAGTTTTTGAAGACCGGAAATACTATGTCATATTGAACGAAATGGAACTGGATACATCCAAGTTTTCCTCCAATGGTCAAGTTTGCCAAATCATTATACAATAAATGTTGATGTAAGTGACGATCTTGCCAGCCATATTGAATGAAATGGAATTGTCAATGATTTTCATGATTGTCAGCCACACTGGTGCAACAACACCGCAACCCGCAAAACTTTTGAAAAAATGGCCATCCAATGTAGACTCTTGAGGATTTTTTCCAATAAGCTACGGCCAATCCAATTGCATAGAAAACCGCAATAACGCAAGGCAACACTGCGAGACATAAGAGGAATGACTTTGGGCTGCTACCAAATACTAACATGTCAAAGTCTACAAATAATGAAGGGCCTAGTCCAGAATAAGCCTGTACATCAAGATCAAATACATAAACCAATTAATTGAAATTAACATATGTATAAATTATATAAAAAAAAAAACTACATATATCATTTACAACAACTAACAGGCACATACACTGACCCATATATAAAGCTACGTACAGATTTTTGTATATATATAATACATTTTTCCTTACCCTTAATTTTCATTTCTACGTATCTTTTTAAAGACATGTACCATACATTAATTATTTTTTTTAAAGACAACAAAGATATGTATCATATATATCTTTAACATGCAGATTTACATTATAAAGAAGCAAAAATAGATTCTAAATGAAGAACTTAATAATTAACTAACCTGTAGCATGCCCACAGCTATACCTATGTGTCCTGGGAAGGTTAACACAAAAACCATGACGTTCGCGGTATTGACGATGCATTGGCCCTGGCCAGCAACGAACACGGCAATAAAGAGAATAACTTCAATACCTGCTCCCGTATTCCCAATCAACCCACATACTAAACCATAACCTACCGCCATAAGGACAACTCCGGTTAGGTAAACCAGGAATATCCTAGTATTTTTGTTTGTGTTTCCAGTCTGGTTTTCAACGTTGGTAAACCTTGTGTACAAAAAGTTTGAAAGAAAACCTAAACTGATACCAAATTCTTTGACGGCAGATAGGCAATAGATTTTATGGTTACTCAATCCAAACTTTGGTGCATATATTTCAAATTTTTTTGAAGTACTGTCGCTGCTTATCTGAAAGAATATCACAGCAACTAGTGCAAACCAGCTTGAAACGGACGCCATTAAACCCTACACAAAATACAGAATAAAAAGTAATAGTCCAATTTAATACAAGGAATTTACTATTACAAAACACCCACATAGAAAAAATAAAATTATGCATGTATTAATTAGTAACAAAATTTCATAAAAAACTCATTAAATAAGCTGATTTACTACAAAATGAAAGACTTACTACAAAAAATAGAAAGAAAGAAAGCCCTAAAGTGATGGAAAACGAATGTTTGTATTAATAAATGTATCAAATGAAAAAATGAACGGATAAACAAAAAAATCATTAAATAAGCTGATTTACTACAAAATGAAAGATTTACTACAAAAAATAGAAAGAAAGAAAGCCCTAAAGTGATGGAAAACGAATGTTTGTATTAATAAATGTATCAAATGAAAAAATGAACGGATAAACAAAAAAATCATTAAATAAGCTGATTTACTACAAAATGAAAGATTTACTACAAAAAATAGAAAGAAAGAAAGCCCTAAAGTGATGGAAAACGAATGTTTGTATTAATAAATGTATCAAATGAAAAAATGAACGGATAAACAAAAAAATCATTAAATAAGCTGATTTACTACAAAATGAAAGATTTACTATAAAAAAGCCCTAAAAGGATGGAAAAAGAATGTTTGTCTTAATAGACTCTTGAGGATTTTTCCAATAAGCTACGGCCAATCCGTAACCCCAACTGTAGTTTCATTTTATTTCTTTAAGTCAATCCCTGCGAACGAACCTGAACTTACCTAGACTATACTATTACTAGACAGGGTACACTGCCCTAGTTGTGTGATAATCTAGACTTAGTAGCTCCTTGAATTATAAATTTTAAAACCTTGACAAATCACTCGCATCAGACAAGTTATAAGAAAGAAAGAGTGTGTTTCTCTTTCATACCCGATATGGTAAAGAAGACAAAGACATCTGTTGCAAGTACTTCAAGCCAATGGGAATTCGACAACCACCATCCTATCACTATCTAGTCACGGTTGTGTTGCCCTACTTCCTCTCCTATATAAGGCAACACAACTCCTTACATTATGTGTGTTTGTCACAAAAGAAAGTGTGTTCTTTCATTTACATTTGTTGTAATTTATTGTTCAAGTTTATAGTTAGTCTTAAACTTAACAATTGTAATTTCATTTACATGCTTGTAAGTCAAGTTGTAATATCGACCATGTATTCACTATTTAATCAATGATACATATGATTAGACTTGCATAGATTGTGTTCTTGAATTATTACTCTTGTTCTTTACTTATTGTTCTTTAATTACTTGTCTAGTTAATTAATATAAGTTAAGCAAACTTGTGGACTGTCAGTTACTCTCCGAAAAAATGTAATAAGATACAAATACATTTAATTACCGTTATAAAGATATGGATATCCATTACATTGACAGCCCACTTGTTTGCTTAACTTAGATTAATTAACAAGACAATAATGTAAAGAACAGAAAGTAAAGAACAAGAGTAGAATTCAAGAACACAATCTATGCAAGTCTAATCATATGTATCATTGAATAAACAGTGAATACATGATCGATATTACAACTTGGCTTATAAGCATGTAAATGAAAATAAATATGTTAAGTTTAGACTAACTATAAACTTCAGCAATTATAAGAGAGAAATGAAAGACACACTTTCAAAGTGACAAACACTTATGATGACAAACACACTTCTTGTAGGTGGCTGTGTTGCTTTATATAAGAGAGGAATTAGGGCAACACAACCTTGTCTTGATAATGATGAAATGGTGGTTGTCGAGATCTCATTGGCTTGAAGTACTTGCGATAGACGCCCTTTGTCTTTTTTACCAAATCGGGTATGAGAGAGAAACCCTTCTCTTTTGGATCCAACTGAACCTTTTTTATGAGGTACATAACAGTTGGAACAACCACCATGTGACTCTTGTCTTCTTCTTGTTTGAATTCTTCCCGCCTTGACAAACAATTGGATAAGAATTCATTGTTGGCAGAGAGTCACTGGACTCGCTGATGGAAGTCAACAGCGACCAAGTCTGGTCAGCGAATTCCTGACTCAACAACATCTCCAATATATGGAGCTTTTTACAAAGCTTTTTATAAAGCTAGTTTTTTACTATTTCATAAAGCTTTTAGACAAGCTTTTTACCATTGGAGTGAAAAGCTTTTTTCAAATAGGTTGAAGAATTTCAAGTCTATGGAATAATTTTACACTCTCTCTCATCTTTGTTTCATAATTAAAAATTATATAAAAGACTTTTTTTGAGGTTTAACCATTGGAGTAATAACTTGATGAAAAACTTTTTAGAAAAAGCTTTTAACTAATAACTTGACCATTGACAATCATGAAAATCATTGGATACATCTAAGTTTATTTTGTTTGCGGAAACAAAAAACTCAAACATAACAAAACTCAAGGACAGAATTTTTAGTACGGTTAGTAATTATTATAAGGGATATGGTACGAATATGGTACGTGCTTGTAGTATTTTGCATAGGAAATTTACAAAATCAGTATATAGCGATGTTGAGAACACCAGTCGTTGCCAAATTAGCTAAGACCGACGTTGTCACCGACTTTCCATTCAACGGTTTGAAGACAGGTGTTTGAGATCACCGACCTTAGTTTAAAGATGGGTAATTGGTTTTAAATTGGCATGTTTGCATTTCATTTCTAGTGTGTAGTTGGCCTTAGTATTTGTATTTAATTCTTTCTCAGTGGGTGGTTGAAATATAAATATTGTATATGTTTCATTTATGCTTTATCGGTATTCATTTCTTTGTCAGTATAATAAATGTTTACAGGTAATAAATGATAATTTATTTGTAGCAACACAACCGTCCTTAGAGGAGAATGGTTGGGTTGAATTTATCAACCCTCCCAAAATCAACCAATAAATATTCATACAACTCAATTTAACCTTTCAATCCTCTCAACCAACCCTCTCAACTATTTTTATTGACGCTCCATAAATTTTTAACCCTCCCAAATTTATTTCTTTTTCTTTTTTATATTAAACTAAACAACTTAATATAAAAACAAAAACTAAGGGAGTGGCCTTAGAATAGAAAAATGACCACTTTCAAAACAAAAACTAAGGGAGTGGCCTTAACACCGGTCTTCAAAAACTTGAATGGAAGCCGACGATGACAACACCAGTTTTAAATGATTTGGCAAACACTAGTATAATCAACACCGGCTATACTACTTTTACAAACATTTTAAGCAAAAATACCATAAAAACCATATCCTTCAAATATTTAATTAATATCAATACAAAAAAAAAATTCCAAAATGATCCTTGTAATTAAAAACTTTCTTTCATTAAATTTGTGTCACGAACCCAATTTAAGTCATGTGTATTGGATTATTTATACTTAATACACATAAAAATACCAAGCAAAATAAAGTGATAATTCTAAAAATAAAGTGACAATTCTAATTGCTGGTCATAGAGAAGATCAAGCTCAATACTGAATGTTGCAAGAAATGCAACAGAAGCAGGTTTTGATGGGATCGAGATTCAAGGAGCAAATAGATACTTAATTGATCAGTGTTTGTTCATGAAACAGTAGGTTGTCATGCCGAGGGGATGAATGGTTGATTTAGGGATTTGTTGGCGATTCCATTGAGGCATAAAGCATGGTAGTGCTTAACGCCATGTGATGTGAATGTGTTTGTGTGGTGATTGGATATTATATAGTGGATGCAATCGTAAGGGGATTGATGATTGGTTTGGTTATTTGTTGGCAATTCCCCGAAGGTAGGGTTCGTGCCTCTTTACGCCAATCAAATGTATGTGAGGTATAGCCGATTATGATCGTGCTAATGAATGGGTTTTCCTTCTCCTTTTATATGTGAGGTATAACTTGGGAGATTGAGATCTCTGTAAGTGCACATCTATGTCAATAGCAGTCTAGATTGTTTGGGCTTATATTGTCATATTTTTTTAAAAGATCTCTAACATATTTTTCCTGATTAATAAAAATGCCATCTTTGTTTTGTTTAATCTGGAGTCCAAGAAAATATGTTAATTCACCCATCAAACTCATCTCATATTCAGTTGACATTATTTTTGAACTGATGTAGTTGACATTATTAACTTCTTCTTCAAGCTTTCCATTCAAGAAAGCACTCTTTACATCCATCTGGTAGACTTTGAACTGATGATAAGCAGCGAATGCTAAGAATATTCTGATCGCTTCAAGTCTAGCCACTGGAGCAAATGATTCATCAAAATCGACATCTGACTGGTAGTAGCCTTGTGCTACCAGTCTGGCCTTGTTTCTGATTACGTGGCCATCTTCATCGACTTTGTTTCTGAAGACCCATCTTGTTCCAATTGGTTCTTTCTTTCCAACTGGGAAAGGAACCAGATACAAGACCTTGTTCCTTTCAAACTGGTGAAGCTCTTCTTGCATAGCAGTCACCCAGCTTGGATCTTCCATAGCCTCGTCAATCTTCTTTGGTTCCATCAAAGATAGAAAACTAACGTATAAGCATTGATTACTGGAGGCTCTCTGGTCTGAACTCCTCTACTGGAGTCACCTATGATCTGATCAATAGGATGAGCTTTTGTCCATCTGGAGTACTGACCAGGATTGTTACTGACAACAATATCAGTGCAAGAATTCAGTTGAGTCTCCTCTGGAGTTTCTCCAGGAGGAGGATCTTGCCAGACTACTTCATTATCTTCATCTGAGTCATTTAAATCACGATTTGCATCATGAAATTCTTCATTTGAAGGCATTTCTTGAAGTACTAGTTCAGTTTGGAATTCTTCATAAGAAGACATTTCTGGTATATTCTCAACTGACACTGATACTGGGGGAGTAGTACGAACATCTGATCCAATATTAATTTCAGAGGGTAGTTTGAAAATATAGAAGGATAGAATGGAGTACTACTGGAGTGTTTCTTTTTCTGAACAGGTTCCAGATCAGGATGACTGGAAACTGTGTCTTCTGAATCTTCTTTATTGTCGTTTATAGGATCAGATTCACAAAAGACAACTGGAGTTACTGGGGGAGTGTCAAGGGCTGGCTTCTTGTTGATTGCAGCATTTGATTCATCAAATGTTACATGAATTGACTCATGGACCTTCTCCAGTCTCTTGTTGTAGACTCTGAAGGCCTTGCGAATGGCTGAATAGCCTAAGAAATACCCTTCATCAGCTTTGGCATCAAACTTGCCTAACTGACTGGAGTCGTTCAGGATGTAAACTGGACATCCAAAAACGTGAAAATAACCAATATTTGGTTTTCTATTTCTTAAGACTTCATAGGCTGTCTTTTGTGTCGCTTCACATACACTGACCGGTTCTGGGTGTGGCAAGCAGTAGCAATTGCTTCAGCCCAGAAACTGGTAGACAGACCAGATTCAGCAAGCATACTCTGGCAGCTTCTATCAGCGTTCGATTCTTCCTTTCCACCACTCCATTCTGTTCTGGAGAGCGGGCTGATGAGAAATTCTGGGAGATGCCACTGTCAGTACAGAATGACTCCAGAGTTGCATTCTGGAATTCTGTTCCATTGTCACTTCTTAACTGACACACCTTTCGACTGTACTTGAGCTCATATTGCTTGATAAGACTGATGATTTCAGCAGCAGCTTCACTTTTAGACCTCAGAAAGATCACCCAACAATATCTGGAGAATTCATCTACGATCACCAGGGTGTATCTTTTACCAGCACGAGTCTGAACGTTCACTGGACCAAAGAGGTCCATATGAAGTATATGAAGAGGTTCAGATATGCTGAAATTCTGTCTGGTCTTGAAACTGGTACGTTTTGCTTACCCATCTCACATCCTGGACATGGCCTTTCCTTTTGAAGGAAACTGAAGGTATCCCATCTGCAAGTTGTTTTCTGGACAACTTATTAATATTCTTGAAATTAAATGGGATAACCTTTTGTGCCATAACCAGTTTGTGTCTTCATCAGCTTGAGTATAGAAACACTGCTCTGAAGGAGAGCTTTCCATATCCATCACGTACACACTCCCTTTTCTGGGAGCAATCAACACTACCTTCCAGTCCTTGTTGAATACGATACCCTGAGCAATATTGAATAGAACTTGATAGCCATCATCACACAGTTGGCTTACACTGATCAGGTTATATTTCAAACCATTCACAAATGCAACACGTCTGAACTTGACTTGTCCATTGTTCAGAACACCGTATCCCTAAGTCTTTCCACAACCATCATTTCCAAAAGTAATGGAGGGTCCATCAGAAATGGTGAACTCCTCCAGCAGGGTCTTACATCCGGTCATCGTCCTGCCAACAGCACTGTCAAGATACCAGATATATTTCTTTCGATCGCCCTGCACATACACCAGATATTATCAGTTAGATTTGGGAACCCATCGACTGATGGGTTCACTGGACCCTCCCTTATAGGTCCCTGGGGCAATCTGGTTTATTTCACTTTCTTCAACAGTGGTCTTAGTTGAAAAGACCACTGGGGTTGATAGTTTTGAAACTTTTTCTTTTTCTCAACTGGAGAAATAGATTTATCTTTCTGGTGACAATGGTGTCATCTCCTCCTTCATGCTGGTTTAAAAGTTCACCCCACATGGTTTTAGCACTAGGAAAAAGAACTAGTGTGGGAATTAGGGTTTTTGGAACGGCCCCGAGGATCATGTTTTTGAGAAGGGTGTCTAGATTCACCAATCTCCTCTCCTCTTCAGACCAATGTTCCTCCCTCTTTTCCCTTCCTCTTCTAGATCCAGAAGGATCAAGAAGGGGATTGAGAGTTGATGTAAGGACATAAGGACCTTCATTCAAGATTTTCATCAAGTTCCTCTCAATACCAGTGATATGCAAAACCATCCTAGCTTCCACGTACCAAACTCATCACTGTTCCCACTGAATTTAGGAACAGGATTATTTGAATAGTGCACATGCACGTGTGGAGAAGCAGGAGTAGGAGGAGGAGGTGGTGGATTAGTGTTATTAACAATAGGTGGTTCATTATTTTGATCATTAATATTGACATTAGGATCGGGACCAAGATTAAAACTTCCTTGTGTATTTTCTTGGTTAGCCATCAAAGAAACAGATCTAGGCAATGTTTAGACCTTCTGCTCTGATACCAAATGTGAGTCCCTGAAATACGATGGTTAACCTAGAAAGTGTAAAATACAACAAGTCTAATAATCACTAGAATGGACTAGTATTACTTGTAAATAATATGCAAGAATATAAAACAAAGTAATACAAGACTTAAAGCAATAAACAAGTAAAGTGGAACATTATATTTTTCAATGGTGTATTTTATTTATGATGTTAAATAAAACACAAGGTTGTGCGGAATCAAGATAATACAAATAAGTATGTATCCTAACAACCTATGAATTACCAATGATCTATATTTGTCAAATAACTCTTTTGGATCGAGATACTTAAAGTTGTGAAGTATCCCAGTTTAAGATCGAGTGGTCATTTTGGAATCAACAAGACTGGAGAGATTTTGACTGAACATTTCTACTGGCCAAGTCTACTGAAGGACGTCCAGAATATTATCAGTCGCTGCCCAACTTGTCACCAGGCCAAGATGACTTTTCACAAGGGTTTGTATACTCCTCTTCCAGTTCCAAGCCAACCATGGGAAGATCTCAGTATGGATTTTATTGTTGCACTACCCAGAACCCAGAGGGGAAAAGATTCAATAATGGTGGTTGTTGATCGATTTTTGAAGATGGCACATTTTATTGCTTGTAACACAACCAATGATGCTTCAGCAGTAGCGAATTTATTCTTTAAAGAGATTGTCAGATTGCATGGAATTCCAAAGACAATTGTGTCAGATCGAGATGTGAAGTTTCTGAGTTATTTCTGGAAGACTCTATGGAGGTTAATGGGTACCAGATTGTTGTTCAGTACGTCTCACCATCCTCAGACTGATGGACAGACTGAAGTCACGAACAGAACAATTGGCATGTTATTGAGAACACTGGTGAAGAAGACACTGAAAGATTGGGATCTGAAGCTTGCTCATGCTGAGTTTGCTTTCAACAGAGCTCCTAACTATTCTACCAGTAAATCCCCGTTTGAAATCTGCTATGGTGTCAATCCACTGACTCCCATTGATTTAATTCCATTTTCGATTGAACCAAAAGCAAGCATTGAAGCTGAAACCAGAGCAAAAGAGATAAAGAAAATTCATGGAGAAGTGAAGGCCAGAATAGAGAAGGCAAATGCCAGTTACAAGGCCAGAACAAACAAGAATAGAAAGCAGCCCGGTATTTCACCAGGTGATCTTGTGTGGGTGCATCTGAGAAAAGAAAGGTTTCCAGCGAAGAGAAAGAGTAAACTGATGCCCAGAGCTGAAGGTCTGTTCAAGATTCTGGAGAGATATGGCGATAATGCTTACAAGGTTGAGTTACCTGGAGATATGGCAGTTTCAAGTACTTTTAATGTGGGAGATCTGATGCCTTATTTGGAGGATGAGTACCTCGAAGACTTGAGGACAAGTCTCTTTTCAGAGGGGGAGAATGATGCAGAAGTATCCAGATTCACTGAACTGGAAAGACCCAGCGAACTGAAGAAGCTAACTGGACTGAAGGAAACTGAAACTAATAATGCCATCTGAACAAGCCATGTTGATTCTCCCAGCAGTGTCCCATTTCAGACAAGTCTTTTCTGAGCCAGACCAGTCACCAGTAGTAACACTTCTCCAGTGGCGAGAAGCTCCAACGATCAATACTGATAACCCACCAGTAAAGTTCTCCAGTGACCAGCTCCAGATGAATGCCCCAGATGAATGCTCCAGATGAATGCTCCAGTGACCACTACTGAAGGTCCACCAGTGAAGTGCTCCAGATTGTGTCTCCAGTAGAAGTCCAGATATCTATCTCCAGTTTCCAGATAATAAAGTCCCCACTGAAGTCCTATGATTATGGGCCCAATAAAGAAGAATGACAGCTGTTGAAAGGAGGGCGCATGGGACAATGACGTTTCTAACGGTATTGTGGGACCACTTGCAGGGAATATTTCTAGAAGCCTACCTGTCCATTTCTTATTGGTCGAATAATTAGTGGCTGTCCTTAGCACATGACAGCTTTTTGATTATTTTATTGTATTTCGTTATTTCCTAGGTAGTAGCATGTGGCTATAAATAGAGGTTTTATTTCCCTTTGTAAGTAAGTTGATGTTGAATGAAATTAATAGAGCAGCCTCTATTTCTTACAAAAATCTTCTTTTACCTTTATAGATCTTTGATCTTGGTGGTTAAGAGTGACCCCTTTATCAATATTTGTGGTGACTTGTTCTTTATCAAATATTGTGGTGAGGTCTTTTAAATCTTCGGTTTCCTTTATCTATAATCGTGGTGGTTAGACCTTTATCGATTGTAGTGGTGGGGCGGAGTGTTTCCTTTATCCTTGATTCCGGTGGCTTGGCCTTTACGAGTCTTGGTGGTGGATTCTTTATCTATCATTTTAATTTTATTGTCTTGTTTGTTGTTTGTTTATATAAATCCTGTTAGGACCAGTTCACCTGGTAAACTGGCCAGTCTCCAGTTGCATCTGGAGACCCAGTGAAACTGCCCAGTGAAACTGGAGACCTAGATGATTTGTCGAGAAATATATTGAAGTCCAGTTGCACCGTACAGTCAACGCAACTGAAGACTTCCTCCAGTTGAGAACTGACCAAGTTGAAGAATCATTCCAGTTGAAGTTGAAGACAACAAATGGAAGATAGAGAATGGCAATGGCAGCGAAGCCCAGTTGACATTCTAGTCAGTTACAAATTGGAGACCATCAGTGGAAAGCTCTTACAAAGCTTTACACTGATTACGAGGAATTGACTTTTATGCTTTATGTACCTTTACCCGGATAATAAGATTTATCTTATTATTTAAATACAAAAAGGTACATAAAGGTGGTTGAGTAAAGTTGCTTTATCATGCGACTTTACACTGCTTTTTAAGGAATTAAATGCTATTCCTTAAATGATCTCAACCACATTTGTACGGCCAAAGTTAACATCCCAATGTTAACTTTGCCTATAAATACAAGTCATTGCACACCAAGAATATCACTTCTTCGAATACACTTCGATAGAATTCATACTTTGCAAACCTGCAATATTCTTGGTGAACTTGTGCAATATTCTCTCAATCGCTAAAAGGAACATTTCACAACTTTAAGTGTTTCGATTGTCTTGAGAAATTCCGAGTGTAGATCAATTGTATTTCATAGGTTGTTAGGATATTTACATTCTTGTATTATCTTGGTTCCGCAACAACCTTGTAATTTATTTAACATCAATAAATAAATTACACATTGAAAATTACATATTATCTCATCAAGTTATCTTACAAGTTATTTGTATTATTGCATTGTTCTTTACTTATTGTCATTTAAATAAGTAATCTATCTAGAACTTTGTATATACACACTGCAACTGGTCGTCTCCAGTTCAGTGCATATATTGCAAAGTAACTCCACCATCGACATAGAGGTGTCTTCAGTAGTACCATCTTTTGAGTTGGGACTTACAAGTGGTATCAGAGCAGAAGGCTAATAAACTTGCCTAGATCTGCTAAGATGAACACTACTGAAGGTGGAGATGGTTCTGGTTCAGGTGAAACCCCCTTGAATAATAATGCACAACCTTTTCAAAATGTTAATACAAACCCTCCTCCTCCTACTGCCCCAAATCACGTCCATGTACATTATTCTAACACTCCTGTTCCCAAATTCGATGGAAACAGTGAGACTTTTGGTACATGGAAGGATAGAATGCTTTTGCATTTTGGTGGGATTGAAAGGTATATGTTGAAAATCCTTAAGGATGGACCATATATACCCATGTCTCTTGGGGTAAGTCCTCTTCTTGATCCAACTGGAAGAAGAGGTTCAAGAGAAAAGCTCGAAGACCATTGGTCTGATGAGGATCGTAGACTTGTGATCTGGACACCAGACTCAAGAACATGATCCTTGGAGCTGTCCCTGAAGATCTAATTCCAACACTTGTGTCGTTCCCCAGTGCAAAGTCAATGTGGGATGAATTAGTTATTCAGTTTGAAGGAGGTGATGACACTATTGTCACCAGGAAAGTTGCCTTGAACAAGAAGTATGAATCCTTCTTTGCCTTGCCCAATGAAAGTCTAACTGGTACATACACCAGATTTTCTAGCCTCATTAATCATCTGAGAGGCTTGGGTGTAGAGAAGGATAAGGATATTCTTCTTGAGAAGTTTTGTGATATTCTTCCTTCCAAATGGGAAAACATGGTTCTTGTCTTGAGACAAGGTAAAACCTTGCACAACCATACTCTTGCATCGCTCTATGGAGCCTTCAGATTCACTGAAGATAACAATGCTGCAAGACTGGTGGCTGAGCAAGATGCCATGAACCATGCCCAGAGTTCCAAGGTTGCTAGTGTACCTGAGCGACCTTGTGCTGCCTTAATGTCTGCAGAGAGTGTCCAGGCACACTCAATGAAGGAGATGTTAAACAGTTTCTTGAACTCTGGTCTGACCACTGAAATCAGTGATGGTTGTGATGAAACTGACGATGATGATCTGGTCGCCATGATTGCTAAAACCTTCAACAGGTTTAAGCATAAATCTAAAAGATTTAATGGCCCCAACAATGCTTCCAGCTCCAGCTCTCTAGATAAGACCAATCTTACATGCTATAAGTGTGGCAAGAAGGGTCACTTTATGAAGGAATGCAGATCTAGTCAGTTGAACAACCAAACTGGCCTGATAGCTACAAAGCTAAATACAAGAAGCTTAAGGCCCAGATTGCCCTCCTGTCCATGGAAAAGAAAAAGGATCAGTGCTTAATGGCACAAACTGAGGGAAAATGGGAGTACTCTGATGACTCATCAGTTGACGAAGAAGAGGAAAGGGACATGTGTTTCATGGCCTTGGAAGATCAACAGCAGCACGTGGCAAAAGAAGATGTCATCACTGGAAGATGGGTGGACATCATCTTGAAAAAGGTATGTGACTATGATAATCAGGTTGACCCTGAACTAAAACTGGACCTGGCTGAATCATTAAGTGGTGATTTAGCTTATGTGGAAACTGTAAGAGCTGATAGTGAAAGATATCTTGACACTATCTTAATTGAACTGAACAACGTTAAGCCACAACTTAATGATTTACAAAGTGTCCAGTTGGCTCTCAAGGAGTAAGTTTTAAAGATTGAGGCTTTAGAACTTGATAATCAAAAATTATTTTCTGATCTTGAAAAAGAACAAAAGATTATCAAGTCATGGGTAAAAGCATCTAGTAAAAACTATGATGCATTTTCAAGAACTATCGATGCCCAGAAGAATGCATGGAAATCTGGAGATCTGGAGATGGCAGCTCTCATACCAGATCTTCATGCATTGCCTCCAGCTCTCAAGGTTGAAACACCTTATGATCAACCTGAAGCTGTTGAAACTGAACCCATTGAGACCACCCCCTTTGAGGTTAAAACTGGAGCCAAACAGGCTAAAGCTCCAGTCAAAAAGGCCACTGGTAACAAGCCTTTACCTCAAATAGTCTAAGGAGCCCAAGACCCGACAGACTAAAACTCCAACTGAACCAAGGTCCAAGGTTCAGTTGCCTGATGAAAATAATATTTTGGTTAATCTAGAAAGTCAACTCCAACTTTTGTCTCGACAGGTTCAGAGTTGTACTGCCCGGATTAAAAATCTGGAAGGAGGTTCATTACCTCCAGTTTTCAAACAAAATATTAAACCACTCCCTTCAAAACCTAATCAAAAGAATGTTCCATCTGGAATAAAATCTGGTAAAAATAAGGGGAGTAAGTATCAAGTACCAATCGTTTTTACTCCTGCACCTGGAGCTGGTGAAAAAGCTCCAGATGCAGCCTCCGGTTCAATACCACAACAATCTACTGTGACTTCTGTAGAGAAGTCCAGCGAACCCATCAAGAAAAGATGGGTTCACAAAAATAACTGATGATTTTTGTGGTTGTGCAGGGCGATCGAAAGAAGAATATCTGGTATCTGGACAGCGCTGCTGGTCGGACTATGACCGGATGTAAGCCCCTACTTGAAGAGTTCACTGTCCAAGATGGACCGACAGTGACGTTTGGTAATGATCAATCTGGAAAGACTGAAGGATATGGTGTGCTCAATAATGGACAAGTCGAATTCAAAAGAGTTGCATTTGTGAATGGTTTGAAATACAACCTGATCAGTGTCAGCCACTTTGTGATGATGGCTTCAGAGTTTTGTTCGATATTGCACAAGGCACCATATTTAACAAGGATTGGAAAGTGGTGATGGTTGCACCAAGAAAAGGGAATGTGTACATCATGGATATGGAACCAGCTCCAAAAGAGCAATGCTTCTATACCAAGGCTGATGAGGACACCAACTGGCTATGGCATAAAAGATTATCCCACCTTAATTTTAAAAATATTAACAAGTTGTCTCACAAACAACTGGTTGATGGGATACCTCAGATTTCTTTTAATAAAGAAAAGCCTTGTCCAGGGTGTGAGATGGGCAAGCAGAAAAGGGCCAGTTTCAAAACTAGGCAAAATTTTAGCATCACTGAACCTCTTCACATGCTACATATGGACCTCTTTGGTCCAGTGAATGTTCAAACTAGAGCTGGAAAGAAGTACACTCTAGTTGTGGTTGATGAATTCACCAGATATTGCTGGGTGGTATTCCTCAGATCCAAAAGTGATGCACCTGCTGAAATCATCTCTCTCATCAAAAGAATTGAGCTCAAATACACTCGAAAAGTTTGTCAGTTGCGAAGTGATAATGGTACTGAATTCCAAAATAAGGTACTTGAAACATTTTGCAATGACACTGGCATCTCTCAAAACTTCTCATTAGTTCACTCTCCAGAGCAAAATGGAGTTGTGGAAAGAAAGAATCTCACACTGATAGAAGCCGCCAGAAGTATGCTATCTGAATCTGGTCTTCCCACCAGTTTTGGGCTGAAGCAGTTGCAACTGCTTGTCACACCCAAAACCGGTCAGTCTACATCAAGAGACATAAGAAGACTGCCTATGAAGTACTCAGGAATCGTAAACCAAATATTGGATACTTCATGTATTTGGTTATCCAGTTTATATCTTAAACGATTCCAGTCAGCTTGGAAAGTTTGATGCAAAAGCTGATGAAGGGGTATTTTTAGGTTATTCAGATATTCGAAAGGCCTTTAGAGTTTATAATTATAGACTCCAAAAGGTTCATGAGACAATTCATGTCACATTCGATGAATCAACTGAAGCAATCAACAAGAGACCAAGCCTTGATATTACTCCAGTCGTTCCAATCAATTTTGGTGAAACTGACCAAGTTCATCGGTCAGTTGTTTCACCAAAAGATGTTTCCAGTTACAACAAATTGGAACCAGTTAAGAAGAAGAAAAGCACCAGTGACACATCATTTTATCCCTCTATCAATTTCAACTTACCACAAGAATTGGTGATTGGATCTGATGTACGTGCCACTCCAATATCAGCACCAGTTCAAACTCCAACTTCTCCAGTTCTTCAAGAAATGCCTTTGAATGAAGAATTTCATGATGCAAATCGTGACCTCATTGACTCTGATGAGGATGTAAAAGTAGTTTGGACTGATCCTCCTCCAGAAGCTAATGCAACTGAAGAAGATCGCCAGGTGACTTGCACTGATATTGTTATGCACAAGCCTAGTCATTACACTAGATGGACTCGAGCACATCCAATTGAACAAATTGTGGGAGATCCAAATAGTGGGGTTCAGACTAGAAGAGCCACCAGTGAGCAATGCTTAAACGTCACCTTCTTATCTTTAATTGAACCAAAGAAGATTGACGAGGCTATGGCAGACCCAAGCTGGGTGGAAGCTATGCAAGAAGAGCTCGTCCAGTTTGAAAGGAACAATGTTTGGGAGCTTGTTCCTTGTCCAACAGGGTTAAAGAAAGAACCCATTGGTACCAGATGGGTCTACCGAAACAAAATGGATGAAGATGGCCATGTTGTAAGAAACAAGGCCAGATTAGTTACCCAGGGTTATTGTCAAGCAGAAGGCGTTGACTTTGATGAAACTTTTGCTCCAGTTGCAAGACTTGAAGCCATCAGAATATTTCTAGCTTATGCAGCCCATCTGCAGTTCAAGGTCTTCCAGATGGATGTCAAAAGTGCGTTCCTTAATGGAACATTAGAAGAAGAAGTTTATGTTAAGCAGACTCCAGGTTTCATCGATGAGAAGCATCCTCATTGGGTTTATAGACTGAACAAAGCTTTGTATGGTCTAAGACAAGCCCCAAGAGCCTGGTATGATACTTTAACTAAACATCTTCTTAAAAATGGCTTTCAAAGAGGTGCAATAGATAATACCTTATTCATCTTGAAAGAAAGAGGTAATATCTTATTGGTACAAATTTATGTTGATGATATTATATTTGGTTCAACTGATGATGCAATGTGTAAAAAGTTTTCTAAAATCATGTCATCTGAGTATGAGATGAGTTTAATGGGTGAATTAACATTTTTCTTAGGTCTTCAGATTAAGCAAACTGAAAATGGAATTTTCATAAACCAAGGAAAATATGTCAGAGATTTATTAAGAAAATACAAATATGATTCAATCCCATCAAAAAACACACCTATTGCAGCACCATTAAATTTGGACTCTGACCCAACTGGCAAACCAGTTAACATAACTGACTATCGTGGTATGGTTGGTTCACTGATGTACTTAACTGCCAGTCGACCAGATATAATGTTTACAACATGTTTATGTGCCAGGTTTCAGGCTAACCCTAAAGAATCACATTTGCACGCTGTAAAGCGTATCTTTAGATACCTGAAAGGGTGTCCTAATCTTGGTCTTTGGTACCCCAAAGGCTCAGGATTAGATCTAATGGGTTATTCAGATTCTGATCATGCAGGTTGTAAGATAGATAGAAAATCAACAACTGGTGGTTGTCATTTCCTTGGAGGAAAACTGGTAAGTTGGACCAGCAAGAAGCAGACTTCAGTCTCTATGTCCACTGCTGAGGCAGAGTACATTTCTGCGGCCAGTTGCTGTGCCCAGATTCTCTGGATCAAGAACCAGTTACTAGATTATGGTCAAAAGTATACAAGGACCCCAATCTTTTGTGACAACACCAGTGCAATTGCTATATCTCACAACCCAGTGATGCACTCCAAGACAAAGCATATTGACATCAGGTATCATTTCATTCGTGATCATGTTATGAAAGGAGACATTGAAATTCATTTCATCCCCACTGACAAACAGTTAGCTGATGTTTTTACAAAACCTCTCGATGAGAAAACCTTTAAACATCTTATCAGCGAACTGGGAATGTTAAATCCTTAAAACTGGAGCTTTCTTTGTTATTGAACGCGTCAGTGACACTGATGAAGTTCTCCAGTTGAGGAGGTCCAGATAATCTTTGCTCGCCAGGCTATCGAACGCCGTTGTGATACTATCCTGGCACTAATCGATTTCTGGATCATCATTTTAGGGGGAAAGACTCAAAATAATTTTCTGACTAAAATTCGTTTTTGTTTGAAAATGGAGAACTTGTCTTATTTTTATAACGTTAGAAATACTTGGTCAATTTTTGTGACACGTGATGGTACTCGAGTGTTTTAAACCACTTGATATCGTGATCTGACGTGTTTAAAGCTATTTTAGTACTTGACAACTGTTTGTATTGGGAAAATAAAAAGTGAGTGGGCGCGTGGGTAAGATAAGCCGTTGTAGCATTTAATGCTGACATGGTAGCATTTAATGTTGACATGGCAAATTATTATTTTATTTCAAAATTCAAACTTACTTTGTGAAAATATCTACAAAAAGGATTGTGTTTAATAAAATATAATTTTTGGTATTTCATTGGGATCTTGAATCTATTATAAATACCCTTATTTACTCCGAACTCATTTACTTCTTTCTCTTACATTCTTTCATTTACTTCCCAATCATCAAAATTGCTTCATTTCTAAATCTGCTTCACAAATCAAGAACCCTAATTCCCAAATTTCATTTTTCTATGGCTCCTAGATCATCCCGTTCAAGAGATGTAAATCTCTTGACTGTTCCATATGCTCCTTCACCAGATGTCAAACCGGCATCTGGTGCTCCTAGTAATGCCTCTGTCATCAAACTCAATCCAAATAATCCGATGGCAAGCTTACAAGGATCTCAAGGGTCCAATACCCTTATTGGTAGAATCCAAAAGTTTTTGAAGGATTCTCCAATAGGACCCTCATTCTCTCTAAACCCACGCAAGTTGTTTCACAACTACTTGTGTGAGTTTTGGTACACTGCCAATCTTTCTTCCGATTGTTCCTCCATCAGTTTCACATTAAAGGATGGAACAATCCAGTGTACCTTGTCCGCTGACGTATTGAGGGATGCCTTACACCTCAACTACTGGAGAGAGGGTGAATCTCCAGTCGTCTTACCCCCAAATATAAATTTTCGCCAAGTCCTTCTTGAAATGGGACACAAGGAGTGCTTGGAGAATGGTGTGTTGAAGACGAAGGGTGCGATGACCATGAAGGGTCTTACACCTTCATGGAGGTATTTTTTCATCCACCTAGTGGAGAGTATGGGTGGGAGTTCTGGTGGTCTTGACCAGATCAACTCCTCACAAGCAGAGATGGCTTACTGCTTGTGGAACGGATTGAGAGTGGACTTTGCAGATATTCTATTTAGAAGCCTAGTTCAAAAGCTGAAGGGCACCAGGGGTGTGTGTATCCCCTTTTCAAGGTTCCCCTCTCTCTGTTTTAAACATATTCTGGGCAGAGAAGCATATTTAAGTACAGATTCACCGTACACTGCTCCAGATATGTTAAGGAATTTAGACTCTCTAGTATCTGAAGCTGGAGAGGTCGAGATTCCAGAACGAATGCAACTGGCATTCGCTTCAACTGATACACCTATTGAAGGTGAGTCAGAAAGGCAACTGGGCGGGCCTCAAAATAATGAGGGACCCTCCAGTTCGTCTAATGTTGTGGTTGAGGATAGAGCAACCATAACTGAAGCAACTCTAATTACATCTATCCCTGGTGAAGATACTTCGGTATCTGATCCACTAACAGATGCACCCATCCAGGAAACTGGGGAAGGTCATCTGGAGACTGACCCTTCTGGTCAGCCCTCAGTTACATTCATGGATCTGGACATGAATGTTAATGAAGAGGAAATCCTGATAGAGTCTTCGGATTCTGAAGGAACTGAAACAGACTTGGAGATTTTTGAGGCTTCTGTACAAGCTCAAAACCCTTCATCTCCAGTCTCCCTTCCAGACGCATCAATTTCACTTTCACCCTCCCAAGAAAATGTGCCTACTGATATATCTTTCCAAACTTATACCGCTCCTTCACCAACTGGGCAATTCTCATTTGCTCGAGAAATGCCACCCCCACCGACGCCGTTGTTCACACCTGAGCATTCTCAGCATGAACAACACATTGATTTTCCAGTCCTTCTTCATCCACCACTCCTATTATATCTTCAACTGCTGGCATGACAACTGGGGAGACTTCTTTAAGTTTGCCTCCTTCAGTTGCTCCAGTAGTAACTGCTGCTGGTCCAGTGACACCTTCTCCTTCGTCACTGGACAGTCAAGTTATCTCTTTACAAGCCGATCTCCAAAACCTTCTTACCAGGGTGGAGGAGATTCAAAAGACACTTGACAAAAACACCAAGTCTTTCTCCAGATACCACAAGGATCACTTGACAAACATTAAGGTGGTTGATCTGGGGATAAACAAGTTTTCATCTAATGAAGACTTGGTGTTTAAAAAGCTAAATGAGTTGGTCACTGGCTGCAACAATCTGGCTGGTACTTTAAAGGAAGCCTTTGACCTTACTCAGTCCAAGGTTACAACCTCAATCTCCAATCTGCTTGGCAACACTGTAAGAACATCTGAAGTAGATTTGAGGGAGATTGAAAGGCAGGTAAAGGAACTGATTGAAAAACCTGGCCTAGATGTCACTGAACTTGGACAGCAGTTGATGACTTCAGTTGGTCAGAAGATAGAGGATACGCTGGGTGCTAGAGAAGCACAATTGATTGAAAGGGTGATGTCTGAGATCACCAAGCTGGCCACCCCTCAGGTTAATCTGGCCCCACTCACCAGTGAGATCAACCAGTTGAGAGGCAGCATTGAGAATTTGAACACCCAGGTATCTCTACATGCTCAATCTTTAGATAAACTGACAACTAAAGTAGAGAATTTGAAGAAGAAGGATGATGAAGTGAAGGAAAAGGTTGTCTCTGGTTTGGATGAAGACTCCAAGATCCTAAATGAATTAAAAACTGGTCAAGAACAAGTTACTGCCAATGTTTTGACCCAGTCAAAGGAGACCAACCATTTATGGAGGTCTTTCAGAATGATGTGTGGGATTTTCAAGGAGTGTAAGGACATGCAATCATGGCAGCCTCTTGACCGGTTGCCATCTCACCCCTCTGAATGGGAAGGTATTCGGGCAGGTCTAGATGCTGCCAAGGGGGAAAGAAGTGCAGTCCTTCCACCAGTTGCACCTGGAAGAACTTCATCTGGAAGTCAAGTTGGAAGAGAAATGGTTGTAGCTACCAGTACTGAAGCTGGTGAGCAAGATGTTAGGGGGAATGTGTTGGATAAGGGAAAAGGTTTAGCTGTTGATGCATCTGCCCAGCCGGCCACTGATGTAATGTTAGAAACTGGCAATGCTGATATACTTCCTCCAGTTTCAGATAGTGATAGCAGAAGACTGGCTAGACTTGGAAATGATATTAAAGAAAGAAAGAAGATGAAACAAAGAAACCAAGTTGAAGCCAGGGCACATCTTGCACAGATCAAGTTGCTTGATATGAGTGATGCCAATCTTTTGGGTATCACTAAGGAGGAGTATGCCAGAGTTAAAAATGATCCCAGGATAGTTGACCAGTTGAAAGAAATGCTGGATGTTGAACTGGACAGACACTATCCTGAGGATGAAGTTGAATTCGATGCCAGAAGCTTGAACATTTCAGTGGAGAAGGCTAAGGAGAATAGGGCCAGTGGGATTCTTAAACGAATTTCAAATGTTAAGAAGGTTGTGAAGAAGGTTTTGAATCCACCAAGAAGGATTCCACAACCAAGAAGACCACTGTCAAGAGATGCTGACCTTAGCACATTTGTTGAACCAACTGGCGAGGTATCCAATGAAGACATCAAGTCCGCTGTACTGGCTGCTGGTGCTGGGAGTATAAAAATAACAAATGAATCTGAAGCAAGAAGCTATTACTCCCAGATCATGTCAACTAGAAGACATAGTGGTACTATCAATGGTGTAAATGTAACAATCAAGCCAGGCACCAAAGTTTTTCAAGTTGAAGTTAGTTATACCAGAGGGCCACTGGTTAAAACTGACAATCCTGGTGCTATGCAATATGGGTTCAGCGAATGGGTGGAAATGGTGAATGTGTTGGATGCGAAGGCACAAAAGAATAGGTTTGAGAAAGCATGGGTGAACTTCTTAAGGGGCAAGATTCAACATAAAGAAAATCTTGAGCAAAAGCTGAATATTGACCCTGAAGACTCACAACCTATTTCTTTGGTGACCAAGAGAAGAAGAACTGGCGAAGGGCCATCTCATTAAGTTCTTTTCTTTTCAGTTATCTACTTGTATTTTGTTTTACATTCTGTAACTTGTATAAATTTCATTTCCTTGTATAAATGAAGTTACCAGTATGTAACCACAAGGTAGATAATAGATTAAAATCTAACAAACCTAAAAGAAAAACCTAAGGCATTTATTGATCTATAAAAATGCCTTGGAAGCTTAGATAGATTTAAATCGAACAAGTCTCTATAGTTCACACTTGTATAGATACAAGAACTAGAAAAAGACTTGTGCAATATTCTCTCAATCGCTAAAAGGAACATTTCACAACTTTAAGTGTTTCGATTGTCTTGAGAAATTCTGAGTGTAGATCAATTGTATTTCATAGGTTGTTAGGATATTTACATTCTGTAACTTGTATAAATTTCATTTCCTTGTATAAATGAAGTTACCAGTATGTAACCACAAGGTAGATAATAGATTAAAATCTAACAAACCTAAAAGAAAAACCTAAGGCATTTATTGATCTATAAAAATGCCTTGGAAACTTAGATAGATTTAAATCGAACAAGTCTCTCCAGTTCACACTTGTATAGATACAAGAACTAGAAAAAGACTTGGCAATATTTCTAGACAAATAGGGGGAATTTGTTAGGACCAGTTCACCTGGTAAACTGGCCAGTCTCCAGTTGCATCTGGAGACCCAGTGAAACTGTCCAGTGAAACTGGAGACCATCAGTGGAAAGCTCTTACAAAGCTTTACACTGATTACGAGGAATTGACTTTTATGCTTTATGTACCTTTACCCGGATAATAAGATTTATCTTATTATTTAATTACAAAAAGGTACATAAAGGTGGTTGAGTAAAGTTGCTTTATCATGCGACTTTACACTGCTTTTTAAGGAATTAAATGCTATTCCTTAAATGATCTCAACCACATTTGTACGGCCAAAGTTAACATCCCAATGTTAACTTTGCCTATAAATACAAGTCATTGCACACCAAGAATATCACTTCTTCGAATACACTTCGATAGAATTCACACTTTGCAAACCTGCAATATTCTTGGTGAACTTGTGCAATATTCTCTCAATCGCTAAAAGGAACATTTCACAACTTTAAGTGTTTCGATTGTCTTGAGAAATTCTGAGTGTAGATCAATTGTATTTCATAGGTTGTTAGGATATTTACATTCTTGTATTATCTTGGTTCCGCAACAACCTTGTAATTTATTTAACATCAATAAATAAATTACACATTGAAAATTACATATTGTCTCATCAATTTATCTTACAAGTTATTTGTATTATTGCATTGTTCTTTACTTATTGTCATTTAAATAAGTAATCTATCTAGAACTTGGTATATACACACTGCAACTGGTTGTCTCCAGTTCAGTGCATATATTGCAAAGTAACTCCACCATCGACATAGAGGTGTCTTCAGTTGTACCATCTATTGAGTCGGGACTTACAAATCCAGAAAATACCAAAAATAGTCTTCTGCTGTCGTTTGTCGTGTGATTTACGCATCAAAGGTTGTTCCGCTAGCCCGAAGAAGATCTGCGAGGCAGCAGGTGATCTAGGGGCTTATTGTTGATCACCAAGTTATAGTGAGGGATTCCGCACCTCAAGATAACTGGAGCAAGCTATTAACGATCCGTACCAGGGGACTTACAATTGGTATCAGAGCCTCTTGGTTTAATACCGGAAGGTTATAGCTTGTTGGTGATAGACATATCGATTTAGGGTCGTTTAGACGTGATTCTTTCACGAGTTTACGACCGAAATCTTGTTTGTGACCTCGATTTGTATTTGCAACAGTCGAAGGTGTTGCTGTTGGCTTTTAGGGTTTCGAATTCAAGAGATCTAAGGATTCCAGCATCGTTTGCGACCTCGCGGGCTCGTATTACCTCATCCAGCTCATATTGTGACCTGGGTAGCTAATTACGACCTCGCTAGTTCAATTGCGACCTCGTATTTCGTTTGCGACCTCGTGAGCTCTTTAAGACCTCGCCAGTTCAATTACGACCTCGAGTATTTAATTGCGACCTCGTGAACTTTTACGACCTCGTTTATTTTTGTAAACAGTTCGTGAATTTTGCTAGCTCGGAGAAAATGACGTCTCAATTACCCGCAAATTATCAATCTTTGCTGAATCAACTAATTCTGATGGATCACGAAACCGGAAAGGCCAATTCACCGCCCAAGTTGATAAGCCTTGATAGATATTTCAGTTGGAAGGGCAGATTCGAGTCATATTGCAGGTTAATAGATGTGAGGATGTGGATATGTATTGTTAATGGTTATGTTCATCCCACTGTGCAAAGTGACAAAGAACCTACTGGTTCTGGTGGTGGAAAAGCGGCTTCGTATGAACAAATGACTGTCGATCAAAAGAAAGACTACGAAGCAGAAAGTAAAGCTTTAGGATCACTACGAATGGCTCTCCAAGGAGAATTCTTGCACTTGTTTGAAATGTATGACAGTGCAAAAGGCTTATGGGATGCACTCAAAGAGCATTGTGAAGGTGATGATGATCTCAAGAAGAGAAGGAAGGATTTGCTAAAGAAGCAGTATTATGTTTTTACTAGCTTCAAAGATGAATCTCTTGATGAGATCTTGATTCGTTACAGTCATCTACTGGTTGAGCTTGCATACTTTGGGTACAAACCTGATCCAGAAGATGTCATCGAGAAGTTGTTGGAAGCTCTTCCAGTTAAGTGGGAAGGGTTTGTGACTTCAATCCAACAAAATCCCGAATTTAGCACATGGACTCTGGATCAGATCATTCGAAAGCTGAGAGGTCAAGATATGAAACGAAAGTCGAAGGAAAGCAGGTAGCAGTGATTTTGTTCAGCGTCCTGAACTTTATCATAGCAAATCAAGCATTCCTTCTGCAAAATCTTCAAGTGGAGGGATTACTGCCTTCTATAGTGGAGATGATGACAAGATGACGATGTCAACGGATTCTGATAGCAACTTGAAGTTTGTAACTTCTCCAGAATCGGCCATGGTAGTGCATAATGGGATTCAGAATGGTAGTTCTCCAAGCTCGGGTTACACAGGGATGCCGATGAGCATAAGATCTGCTGAGGGACATTTGGGCATGCTCGCTTTATTTGTGTCTGCTCATGAGAAGTTAATTGGAGGAAAACTGACTGATCCTGATTTGGTTAGGGAGGATTACAAGCAAGTTGATCCAGATGACTTGGAAGAAATGGATCTGAACTGGCAATTAGCTATGTTAACATTAAGAGTTCAGCGTTTCACAGATAGAACCGGAAGGAAGGTTGTGAATGGCAAAGTAGGGTTTGACAAGACCAAGGTGAAGTGTTATAACTGTGATGGTTTTGGACATTTGCATCAAGAGCTTTAGTTGTTCAATCTGACGGTACGTATAATTGGGGTTCGACTAGTACCGATGATCATAATCATGCATTCTTGGCAGAAATTCAAGACATTGATGGAGGAATGAACGATCTTGTTGATAATTCATTCGACTATACATTGTATGCCAGCACAGATGATCATGATAGTTTTCATCAGAAAGTAGAAGAGGAACCTGAACCGTCAGAACCAGTAAGAGCTGAGAATGAAGAAGCTTCCACTGAAGCTAATGAAACTGTGAAAATTGAGAAAAAGGATAAGGGTGTAAAGATCGAGATACCTGATGATCTGAGTACAGAAGGGCTTGTGAATTTCGTGGCCAATCTTGAGGCACCAGAACAACAGGTAAGTCTTTCTCTACAATCACTTATTTCTGTTTGTAAAAGTAGCATAGGTTTGTCTAGCGAAGTAACTGTCCTTAGAAAGGAACTTGATTCTACTAAGACCCTTTTAAATGATGCCACTAGTGATAGAAGTAAGTTATCTACTGATGTCATGGTATTTAAAGGTCATGCCAAAGAATATCTTAATCGGATTAAATCTGAAGAAGATAGGTTTGAGTCACTTAGGGTAGAATATGCACAGTTACTAGGCAGAAAACAAATGCTAGATGAGGATTTAGAAAGGGTAGTAAAAGAAAGTGCTAAAAAGGACAAAGAATTAGCAGATTCTAGAGTACAGATTGTTGAACTAAGTGGCAAACTAAATAAAATGAGAGACATAGGAACTATGATGGGTCACCTTAGAGATGCAAAAGTTAAAGGTGAACAACCTAGTTTTGTCCAGAAATATAATGCCGTTCCGCCACCTTTTAGTCACAATTATGACAGTTTTCAGAAGCTTACTTTAGAAGAATCTGAAAAATCAAGTCCTGAAAATGTACCCAAGACTACCCCTCCAGAGACCAAAACTAGTGATGTTCTTATCCCTGAGATGTCTAAGTCAGAGGGATCTGGGAACAAGACTAGTGAATCTAAGGCTCACTCAGACCCAAGTGAAGCCAAATGGACAGTGGATAATAAACTAAAAGAAATTGAAAAAGAAGTTGAAATGGAAACAATTGTCTACTTTACTTTGAAAGGTAATGATAAAGTGTTTTCAGCAAAGGAGTCAGATTTAAACGGTAAATATCCTGAAAATATTGATCAGATCTGGAGTCTTGATGAACCCGTAAAATCTGAACATTTGCCAAAACCTGTTAAAAGCAAGAACTTTAAAGATACAGTTTTCAAGAAGGGTTTTGTTCAAACTTCTACAATTAATGCAGAAGGTTTGAGTGTTCAATCTGAAACACCTGAACAATTTGCTGAAAGGAAAATTAAAGAAATGTTATCCATTGATCCAAAGATTCAAACTGTGAAACGGTATGCTCCTCCCATACAAGCACCGACTTCTTGGGAAGAGGCTTATGCAGCTCTTGAATATATAGATGAATTAAGAGGTCATGGGGTTCCAGTGCCTGAGATTATTCATGGTGATATATCAAAGAAGGCTTCTAAAAGGTCATGTTTTAAGTGTCGTGAGATAGGTCACGTATCAAGTTGTTGTCCTTATAAGAAGAATAAATCTAGGATGTCACCTGATAAGTCTAAGGATAGTGTTGGATCTTCTGGAAGCAATGGGAAGGGTAAATTAGTTGATCAAGTAAGTTCACCACAGTTCATGAGTGCATATAGAAATAAATATTATGAGGATTATGCAAAAAGACATCCAGATGATGTAAATGCACAGAACTATGTGAAACTGATTAGGTCAAGAATTGTCAATGGACATCGAAAACCATCCCAAACTCTAAGGAACTCATCACCTCAATCTAGAAGTATTTCACCTAAAGACAGATTTGAGAAGTCTAGAAGTGTCTCACCTAGAGATAAGTCTGTGCAATCTAGAAGTGTCTTACAAAGGGAGATTGAGAATAGAACCCAGACAAGTAGTAGTAAGCCTAGAAGTGTCTCATCTCGAGAAGGTTCTAGTAGTTCGAGTCAGTCTAGTAAATTAAGAGATAAACCCAACAGTGCTTACTATGAAAGGTTAATAGCTGAAGCTAAGTCGAATTCTAATCCATTATTTCAGCGACATAGTCCTAGGAGAATGTCTTCATCATCTCCTGAGAGAATGTCAAGATTTCAAAAGAACTCTAAGGGTAATAACCAAAGGCTACCTACTGAAAGGAGGCCTAGTGGTTCCCCCAGTCGTAGGCTTAGTGCTGGAAGAAATTCACGAATCTCACCCAGCAGAAGGCCTGTTGACAGCTCAACTGTTAAACCAGCTAAGGCTTGGGTGCCTACTGGTGGATTTTGGGCTGACATGGTTTCTGATGAGGAGGATAATCGACCCAAAGCCAATAAGGCTAGGGGTCTTTTGAAAAACTAATTGTTTATGAATGTGCAGGAGCTGCTAAGGAAGACCGCAGGTTTATGGTTTGTCAATAGTGGAAGCTCCGAGCACATTATGGAAGACAAGGGACTATTGACAGAATTTACTCCTGTTAAAGGGTCCTATGTCTGTTTTGTGGATTCCAAAGGCGGAAAAATTTCCGGGGTTGGAAGAGTTGTAAAAGGAAGCGTCTTAATTGATAATGTTAATTTTGTTGAAAAACAGGATCAGAACCTTTTGCCAGGCGTATCAATGTCTAAGAAGGACTTAGAAAAGGAAAAAGTCTATCTTACTCATTATACATTAAAGGGTAGTGATCGAGTTTTTACCGAGATGGAATTTTCAAGATTTTGTTTTCCTCGGGTTTTGATTGACAAGGTATGGAGTGTAGAAGTTAACAAGGAGGATCGCAGCTATGATCGTCCGAAAGTTGTGCCTCTTGTGTTAACTCCCGAACAAGAAGAGATTTGTAGGTCTCATGAGCAAGTTGTCAAGGACTTTGAAGATGTGTTAGATGGACGAAAGAGAAAGATCCATGAAACTCATGATCAATGTTCCAAGAAGACTTGTTCTAATTAGTTTATATTTATTATTGTTCATGTGATAGACAAAGTACTATAGAAGATCATGACTAGATGATGATCTATAGTACATGTTCTAATTTTTATATGTTTGATTTATATTGTTGGTTATGTTATATGTCAGTTCCAGAAGTGCACTAGTTTAATCACAGGGATGAAGAAATTGGTGTTCTTGAGGAAGTAGACATCAGTGGATGTTTATCTTAGGGAAGAGATTGGAATACATGATAGCAAGTGAATGCTTGTTCACAGGCTCAGATGATTACGGTTAGATTTTCCTTTATACTTCCATAAAGATAGACAATGAATCCACCATATCCATAACTAATAATCCTGTTAAGCACAGTAGGACTAAGCACATAGACATAAGGTTTTATTTTATACGTGATTGTGCTGAAAAGAAATTAATAGTCCTAGAAAAGGTGCCGAGTGACTTTAATTTAGCTGATCTGTTCACTAAGGCTTTCGACCGAACTCATTTCGAGTTGTTAGTCCAATTGATTGGAATGAGAAATCTATAGTGACAGTGTCTCTCAAAAGGAACTTTGTAAAATGAGTCAGTGTTTGTGTCGTAATGTATGTGTGTCATATAGTGTCAGAAAAACAAAATAAAAATGAGAAAAATCAGAAAAGAAAAAGAAATATAATAAAAAGAGTAAGGTCACTGCATCAAGACGACTAGACGTGACGATACTTTAGCTTTTAAGCCTACTTAATTGTACTTTAAAATGCTCAGTTTAGTGATACCATTATATGATGTATCGGTAGGCACAAAGTACCAAGGTTTCCTTATAATCTGAACTTAATATATACAATGTTCTTATGGGAAACGTATTCAGATATATGGCTGAGAACGCTTGTTCTTAAAATAGACAAGTCCTTTAAATCTTATGAAAGATCTTGCATTGTAATTATGTATATTTGGTCTTTTATAGAAGGTCTCGGGTACATATATGTGTATGTATTGCTTTTCGGATGTATATTTGTGACAAGATATGCAAATATCTAATAAATCTGTTGAAAATATGAAGCTAATGTGGCCTTTGAGATTCGAACAAGTAAGTCCTTGGGGTGTCTTTGTATACCTAGCCTACCTAAAGCTTCCAACTTGGGATAGGTTGTTAGAAAGTTCGCTACACGGGTCTCATCGAAAGTTTTAATTTTATCTTAAAAGAATCATTTTATATTTTAGAAAGAAGATTTTCATTAGAATGAACACAGAGTTGTTGATTTCAATAAACAGATATTGAGTTAATACCTTTGCATTGATTCTTAGAAAGAAGATTTTCTTAAGAATGAACACAGAGATGTTCATAGTTTTGAATTTTATCGTTAAAAGAATCATTTTATATCTTAGAAAGAAGATTTTCATTAGAATGGACACAGAGTTGTTGATTTCAATAAACAGATATTGAGTTAATCTTTGTTTTGATTCTTAGAAAGAAGATTTTCATAGAATGAACACAGAGTTGTTGATTTCAATAAACAGATATTGAGTTAATCTTTTTTGATTCTTAGAAAGAAGATTTTCTTAAGAATGAACACAGAGATGTTCATAGTTTTGAATTTTATCGTTAAAAGAATCATTTTATATCTTAGAAAGAAGATTTTCATTAGAATGAACACAGAGATGTTCATAGTTTTGAATTTTATCGTTAAAAGAATCATTTTATATCTTAGAAAGAAGATTTTCATTAGAATGAACACAGAGATGTTCATAGTTTTGAATTTTATCGTTAAAAGAATCATTTTATATCTTAGAAAGAAGATTTTCATTAGAATGAACACAGAGTTGTTCATAGTTTTGAATTTGATCTTTGAAAGATTTTTGAATCAAAACAGAGTTGTTGATTTCAATAAACAGATATTGAGTTAATTTTTGTTTTGATTCTTAGAAAGAAGATTTTCATTAGAATGAACACAGAGTTGTTGATTTCAATAAACAGATATTGAGTTAATTTTTGTTTTGATTCTTAGAAAGAAGATTTTCATTAGAATGAACACAGAGTTGTTGATTTCAATAAACAGATATTGAGTTAATACCTTTGCATTGATTCTTAGAAAGAAGATTTTCTTAAGAATGAACACAGAGATGTTCATAGTTTTGAATTTTATCGTTAAAAGAATCATTTTATATCTTAGAAAGAAGATTTTCATTAGAATGAACACAGAGTTGTTCATTTCAATAAACAGATATTGAGTTAATCTTTGTTTGATTCTTAGAAAGAAGATTTTCTTAAGAATGAACACAGAGATGTTCATAGTTTTGAATTTTATCGTTAAAAGAATCATTTTATATCTTAGAAAGAAGATTTTCATTAGAATGAACACAGAGTTGTTCATAGTTTTGAATTTTATCTTTAAAAGAATCATTTTATATCTTAGAAAGAAGATTTTCATTAGAATGGACACAGAGTTGTTGATTTCAATAAACAGATATTGAGTTAATTTTTGTTTTGATTCTTAGAAAGAAGATTTTCATTAGAATGAACACAGAGTTGTTGATTTCAATAAACAGATATTGAGTTAATGCTTTTGCTTTGATTCTTAGAAAGAAGATTTTCATTAGAATGAACACAGAGTTGTTCATAGTTTTGAATTTTATCTTTAAAAGAATCATTTTATATCTTAGAAAGAAGATTTTCATTAGAATGAACACAGAGTTGTTCATAGTTTTGAATTTGATCTTTGAAAGATTTTTGAATCAAAAAGATTTGGAACAGAGATTCTAAATAATTTTGATAAACTATGTGCAAAATTTGAAAGTGCTGACAGTGAATTATTTGACCTTAATGAGACTTAGGTTAATAATAGACTGTTAAGTATATTCATTTTATCTTGCTATTTTATTCATTTCTTCAGATTGTATGTTATTACTTTGAGAAGATTTGATGTGTGTTGAGATGTGCAGGACAACGGACATATATTTGTTTTTGTAGGTTGTCGAGCAAGATCTCACCATGGAAGCAAGATATGGATCATGCAAATATATCCGGAACAAAGATAAATACTAGTTTGATAAGACAATCATAGGAGTATTTATAATTGTTTAACCAAGATGAATACTAGTTTGATGAGGCAATCATAGGAGTATTTCATATGGTTTTGGGATTTTGCATTATCAAATATCATTTGCAAAAGTATAAGAGATTAGGTTTCAGTTAGATGTTTTTACAGAGTTAAAGACAAGTGACTTTGGAAACGGAATCTATATAAGTTTGCATAATGAAGGATATTTTGTTGGAAGACCTTAGATTAGGTTATCCATAGAATAATAAGACAGGGTTCTTAAGATTCTAAATTTGTGATAAGTATCCGTAGAATGATAAGACAGAGATCTTAATATTATGCCTTAGACATAGAAATGTCATGTTTGAATGTGAAAGGCTACATAGTTAATATTTTATGCCTTAGACATAGAAATGTCATGTTTGAATGTGAAAGGCTACATAGTTAATATTTTATGCCTTAGACATAGAAATGTCATGTTTGAATGTGAAAGGCTACATAGTTAATATTTTATGCCTTAGACATAGAAATGTCATGTTTGAATGTGAAAGGCTACATAGTTAATATTTTATGCCTTAGACATAGAAATGTCATGTTTGAATGTGAAAGGCTACATAGTTAATATTTTATGCCTTAGACATAGAAATGTCATGTTTGAATGTGAAAGGCTACATAGTTAATATTTTATGCCTTAGACATAGAAATGTCATGTTTGAATGTGAAAGGCTACATAGTTAATATTTTATGCCTTAGACATAGAAATGTCATGTTTGAATGTGAAAGGCTACATAGTTAATATTTTATGCCTTAGACATAGAAATGTCATGTTTGAATGTGAAAGGCTACATAGTTAATATTTTATGCCTTAGACATAGAAATGTCATGTTTGAATGTGAAAGGCTACATAGTTAATATTTTATGCCTTAGACATAGAAATGTCATGTTTGAATGTGAAAGGCTACATAGTTAATATTTTATGCCTTAGACATAGAAATGTCATGTTTGAATGTGAAAGGCTACATAGTTAATATTTTATGCCTTAGACATAGAAATGTCATGTTTGAATGTGAAAGGCTACATAGTTAATATTTTATGCCTTAGACATAGAAATGTCATGTTTGAATGTGAAAGGCTACATAGTTAATATTTTATGCCTTAGACATAGAAATGTCATGTTTGAATGTGAAAGGCTACATAGTTAATATTTTATGCCTTAGACATAGAAATGTCATGTTTGAATGTGAAAGGCTACATAGTTAATATTTTATGCCTTAGACATAGAAATGTCATGTTTGAATGTGAAAGGCTACATAGTTAATATTTTATGCCTTAGACATAGAAATGTCATGTTTGAATGTGAAAGGCTACATAGTTAATATTTTATGCCTTAGACATAGAAATGTCATGTTTGAATGTGAAAGGCTACATAGTTAATATTTTATGCCTTAGACATAGAAATGTCATGTTTGAATGTGAAAGGCTACATAGTTAATATTTTATGCCTTAGACATAGAAATGTCATGTTTGAATGTGAAAGGCTACATAGTTAATATTTTATGCCTTAGACATAGAAATGTCATGTTTGAATGTGAAAGGCTACATAGTTAATATTTTATGCCTTAGACATAGAAATGTCATGTTTGAATGTGAAAGGCTACATAGTTAATATTTTATGCCTTAGACATAGAAATGTCATGTTTGAATGTGAAAGGCTACATAGTTAATATTTTATGCCTTAGACATAGAAATGTCATGTTTGAATGTGAAAGGCTACATAGTTAATATTTTATGCCTTAGACATAGACATTAAGTGAATGTAGAAGATTATTAAAATCTTAGACATAGACATAATGTGAATGTAGAAGGTTAAATAAATCCTTAGATATAGACTTAATATGAATGAAGAAGATTAAGAAAATCTTAGTCATAGACGTTAAGTGAAATGAAAGGTTATTGACTATATTATGCCTTAGACATAGAAATGTCATGTTTGAATGTGAAAGGCTACATAGTTAATATTTTATGCCTTAGACATAGATATATTGTTTGAATATGAAAGGTCTTTGCTACCTTAGATATAGAAACATATATGAATGTAAAAGGTTTAAGCATTGATTATTTAGATCATATAGTTATGAAAACATGTCATAAATTGAGGAGAGTACCTAGTCAATTGTGTTTTCATAAGAATATGAAGTATTTAATCAATATTTTGTTCTATCATAGTTATGTATCCCAGTCATAAATTGAGGGGGAGTACATAAGAATGATGGTTGTTATAGATTAGTCATCGTTATACTTCCTAGTCATAAAATTGAGGGGGAGGTATAAGAATGAAGAATCAATTTTATAACTGGTTAGAAATATGGATTGTTGCAAGTGGTACAGATTCGGGAAAGCTAAATTCGAGAAAGTTTTGGAAAGATTGATCGTTGAAAAGTTAAAGAATTTTGTGTAAGTTTATTAAACTTTTCAGGTTAAGACGAAGATCGAGGAAAAGATGAAAATTGGAAGTCTACAGGTTTGATCTTTTAAATTTTCATATTTCCAGGAAATTCGTGGTAATCGTTGATCAATTATTCAGAAACTTTGACGAAATTTTGATTTTAAAGTGTGCAGGAGGTATTTACGACCTCGTAATTGAATATGGCAGAATGCGACCTCGCAATTGGTCAATTGGGCCAAGTTCAATACGACCTCACAAAATTAAAATCAATTTCAGAGCTTTACGACCCCAAAAATACGACTTTGCTACCCCGTTTGAGATTTGATATATACAATTAGATCGAGTGTTCTTGAGTGATATATTTGTGATCCTCGTGAAATACTGAATCTAGGTATACTATCTAATCGTCCTATAGTTAACCATGCAACAAGAAAATCAAGAAAATAGAGTTCAAAATTTTCGAACTAGGTTTTTCAATTTTCATTCGATTTTGATGTTTTTGGTTAAAATAAGGGTTGGGGTATCTTTATCGTTTGAATACGAGTATAAAGAAACAATTTTTACCAGTTTTGGTTGGGTAAATGCGAAATCGCGTTGGGGAAGACGAACAGTGCGACGGACTCGCATTTGGGGTTTTGCTAGCCCAGATTTGCGACCTCGTAAATGTCAATTTATTTTGACCGGTTTGACTTTCGAAATACGATGCCGATTTACGACCATGGACTAATACGTGGCCAAATTGGAAAATACGACTTCGTATTTTAGAGTTTGGTTGACCGTATTTTGACCTTGAAATACGACCTCGTACAGGGATACGACCTCGTATTTTTGACTTAACAGATTTTCAAAAGTTTATTTATAAAATTTGAAAATGAGTTAATTTATCTTTAACTTAATTTAAGTTAATTTAACAGATTTTCAAAAGTTTATGTTAATAAAGATTTGAAAATGAGTTAATCTATCTATAACTAAATTACAGGGATAATTTATGTTATGTTGTAAATTACAGGGATAATTTATGCTTTTGACTAAATTACCGGGATAATTTTAGTTGTGTATGTTATGCATATGAATTTTTATGTCTTTTTGAGTAATTAATTATTTGTTATTGATTACAGAAATGACAAGAAATTTCATAGCAGGTCATAATTATGTGATGAACTTCGATGATAATCAGGAAGGAACGACTTATTATCACGAGATATTTGCCTTCTTCCGAAGATCAAGGATTCATCATGTTCTTACACATTCTCCAGTCATATATTTAGATTATCTCAGAGATTTCTGGAATAATGCTGACTGTGTGAAGGCAGGAGATGTGTATATCTTTCATACCATAGTTGCTGGGCAGCAGATACAGTTCACAGCTGCTGACCTCGTTAACATTCTTAATCTGGGCACAGTTGAACAAGAAGGTGGTGTTACAGGTCTCACCAAGTTCAGACATGAAGTCATTCAAGGTGCTTTCAGAAGAATGGGGTTTGCTGCAGATATGTCAAGTAAAACTCTGTTCAAGAAGGGTTTTTATGGCAGGTGGAGGTATCTTGCGCATGTGTTGCTGGTTAGTTTAAGCAACAAGAAGTCTGGTTATGATACATTGAACCAGGAAGCCCAAGCACAGATGGTGGGCTTGGTATTTAACAAGCCATACAGTTTCTCTAAATTCTTTTTCGATGAGATGAAGAAACAGATCACAGCCACAGGAAAGAGGAGGTTTTTGATGTATCCTAGGATTGTGATGATGATCGTTAATGCTAGACTTCCGAATTTACCTGCTGTAGGAGAAGTGAAGCAAGTGAGTTCTATCATCACACGTGGCTATGAAGAGTTTCGCCGCAGGTATCCGAATGATCCAAATGCTCAAGATGTAGCATTATTTGGTGCAATCGTTAATGCCAACTACGTGGCACCTACTGATGGGGTCATATCAGCTTATGAAGGACCTCAGCCAGAGGATGGTGAAGCTGTTGAAGATGAAGCTCATCTAGAGCAGCTTCATGATGTCGTAGTTGAAGGTGATGTGCCGATTGAGCCTGAAGTTGTTGTACAAGTTGCAGATGATGTGATAAACCAACCTGGAGCCAATCCTGAGATTGTAGATGATTTATTGGAGCAAATGGCTGATCCAGAGGGTGATATTGCTCAAGTGCAAAGGTACAATGCCAATGTTGATGACCTAGTAGATGTGGACCTTGACCGGGACATAGATGATTATGTAGCTGGAGCTGCAGTTGGTTCTGAAACAGCTAGAGCTAGTGGGTCAGAAGCGGGTCAGGCTAGTGGATCTGGTGTGAATGCTGAAGGTAGAGGAAAGGCTGTTGCTGATGTTCAAGCAGACAGAGAGCCTTCTATCCATTCTGATGATGATTCCAGCAGTGATGGTGATGAAGATCCTTACAGATCTCATGCATTCATCAGAGTTGGATCTAAGATGGTTCCTAAACCTACTAAGGCAACTCAAGGAAGAAGAAGGAGAGAAACGGATGAAGATTGGGTGCCAGAGCAGCCTATGCCTAAGAGAACTAGACTTGTCAGGGAACAAGAGACTTCTGCTGCTACTGGTGGTTCACAAAGTGTGCCTATTGTTACTGTTCTTGAGACTACACAGCCACAACCACAACGATAAACAAGTGAAGAAACTAATCTTGGTGATCTGCAGAGACAGATGAATGAGATGAGAGGTTTGATCACTCGTTTAGCTGGTGATCTTAAGGTTGTTAGTGACAAGAATAAGTTTTTGGAAGACAAGTTGGGCAAGGCCGAGGTGGTAGTGTCCAAGATGTATAAAAAGTATCAGGAACTTGATGGGAAGGTTGTCAGGATGGCAGATGCAATGAAACAGGGTGTACAGATTCCTGAAGAAACGTTGCATGAGTTTATCGACAACTACATGAAGTTGAGAGCTGAGAGAGATAGCTCAGGTTGCAAAGGTGATGAGCTGGCTAAGGCAAGGCATGATGATGATCAGAATGAAGATCCAGATGCTGCCAGAGCTACTCAAGAGCTAGGAGGAAGTTCTGTGTTCAGAACAGAGACTCAAGGAGAGTCTAGCCAGGCTGGTGTTGCTGAGACTGAGACTTGAGACTGAGACTGAGACTGAGACTGAGACTTAGACTGAGACTGAGACTGAGACTGATACTGAGACTGATACTGAGATTGAGATTGAGACTGAGACTGAGACTTAGACTGACTGAGACTGACTGACTGAGACTGACTGACTGAGACTGAACTGAGACTGAGACTGAGACTGAGACTGAGACTGAGACTGAGACTGAGACTGAGACTGACTGAGACTGACTGAGACTGAGCTGACAGACTGCCTGAGAATGAGACTGAGACTGAGACTGAGACTGAGACTGAGACTGAGACTGAGACTGAGACTGAGACTGAGACTGAGACTGAGACTGATACTGAGACTGAGAATGAGACTGAGAATGAGACTGAGACTGAGACTGAGACTGAGACTGAGACTGAGACTGAGACTGAGACTGAGACTGAGACTGAGACTGAGACTGATACTGAGACTGAGACTGAGACTGAGACTGATAGACTGAGACTGAGACTGAGACTGAGACTGAGACTGAGACTGAGACTGAGACTGAGACTGAGACTGAGACTGAGACTGACAGAATGAGACTGAGACTGAGACTGAGACTGAGACTGAGACTGAGAATGAGACTGAGACTGAGACTGAGACTGAGACTGAGACTGAGACTGAGACTGAGACTGAGACTGAGACTGAGACTGAGACTGATACTGAGACTGAGACTGAGACTGAGACTGATACTGAGACCTGAGACTGAGACTGAGACTGAGACTGAGACTGAGACTGAGACTGAGACTGAGACTGAGACTGAGACTGACAGACTGAGACCTGAGAATGAGACTGAGACTGAGACTGAGACTGAGACTGAGACTGAGACTGAGACTGAGACTGAGACTGAGACTGAGACTGAGACTGATACTGAGACTGAGACTGAGACTGACTGAGACTGAGACTGAGACTGAGACTGAGACTGAGCTGAGAATGAGACTGAGACTGAGAATGAGACTGAGACTGAGA